>APFE030820906.1:243785-277016 GCA_000404065.3 Pinus taeda | reverse complement strand
AAATAAAATAATATTACTAAAAATAAGAATATTTTAAATTGAGATTAAATTTCAGAAAATACAAGTATTTTTCCAAAATGTGAAATTTACATCTTGAGAAATTTAATCTTTCTTTTTTCCCAAATTGTACATTAATTTAGCCTTATATCATAATTCTCAAGATAAAACACCAAAATTTCAACCAACACTACAGCCGCAAACACTTCTTCGCATTTTATATATAACTATAACTTCACATTGAATAAACACTTCTTCTTTTCCAAATTGTACATCAATTTGGTATCAGATGATAATTCTCATGATCGAATACCAAAGTTTCAACCAGCAGTACGGCCACAAAACAAAAATTATGAAACTACAACTTTAAAATTGGCCAAGTTTCCTTTCAAATCATTTATTTTTCGAAATTTCAAGATTCCCTAGGATAAATTATAACTTTTAGAATAAAATTCCATCATAACATTGATAAAAAAAAATTGATGAACCGTTGAACAACTGTTTTGAATAGTACACTTATTACATCTAACAGAAAAAGAGTTCGAATTGTACACTTTGCCTTACTCCGTTGTCAAATTGTGATTGGCTTTCTGAGACAACTCACTTGGTCCCATGATGGTGTATCGACTACTCAAGTCCAGCCTGGGCTTATCTGCGACTTTGCGTGGGAGCTTCTGTCACTGTACTTTAAATCGTGGAAGTGCTAAACAACGACAAGTTGCCTGACTGTTAACCATGTCCTGAGCGATACAAAGTTTATAAGGTGGAAGGAGTCAACGAAGACACTTGCCCTGCTTTTAACTACGTCCTGAACCGATGGTAAGCCAGAATGTAATTTGTAACGCACGCAACTCACCTGAAAATCGATAGCTTTTCGATTACAGATTACGACAATAATTTTTTATAGCGTGGAAATGGCGAACGGCGACACTTGGCCTGCTTTTAAGTATTGTCTTCAGCGATGTCCGGAGCGGAGGTAAGCGAGAATGTAATTTGTAACGCAGGCAACTCATGACAGATTACGACAATAAATTTGAGTCGCGGTTTAATTATTCTATGTTTTGGTTTTTGGGTTGAAATTGCTGGATACACTTGTGAGTGGGTTGTGATTTTTGGTTGTTTGATGATATAATTGTGAGAGAGGTTGTGATTTCTTTTGTGGTGATTTTTTTTTTGGGTAGTTTTTGGTGGTTAAAAATATATTTTTGATTTCGACACTGAAAAATTGGTTAATATTTGTTTTAACAAATTACATTTTGTGATTCTAATAAAATATAGTAACATTAGCTTTTACAAATTATACAAGTTATATTATACAATTTTAAATAACTTGTGATTCTAACATATCACCGAATTGATAACGTATGATTCTAACAAATCTCTATTAAATCACAAATCTCTACTATCCACTAAATTCCAAGCCACAAAATTCTAAATAACTTAGGATTTTAACATATCTCCACTGAATCACAAATCCCTACTAAATTTCGAGCACAAAATGAGAAAAACAGGATGGACATCCACAGAAATTAACGGAAATAAATGATGTGTGCGCGCTCAAGATGAGAGATATCATCTTTCTTTTGCAGAAGCCACCGTGTGTTCACTAACAGGCAAGTGGAATGAATGCAGATTGCGGCTGAGACCCGTCAAGGCGCCATTGCCGCGGCAGGACAGGTAATGCTAACAGTTTCCCTTCCAGTGTGGAAACGCTTCCACATGCAGCACGTAGTGAGTGGAAAAGACGAGCACGAATGATGACAATCTCTGACACATATTAAAAGACGCGTTCACACTTTTTTGGTGCCACGTTTCAGGACGGTACTGCGACCCAATGGGAGGCGGATGAGTGGAAAACAAAATGGACGCGTGGGGAGGCAAGAACCATGGCTTCGACAGCTGTGGGTGGAAAAGGAGGGGACATGTCTACGAGAGCTGGGCCTCCCGGATCCCGAGGGGGGCCAAAGACCTAATTGCCTAGTCCCTCCGGCCGCCTCTTATAACCAACGGGCAAGCAGGGAGCGGTGTAGAATCTGTAGATCTATTCGCTTGGAGCCTGTATTGGATTTGCTTATTGGCTAGCGCAGGATATGAAGTCGGGAACAAGAAATTCCGCAAGTACATCATCATCGGTTCTGGCGAGGTGGGCAGATCGAAACCGGTCGAGTGCATCGCTGGCGCAGGGCAGCAACAACAACAGCAAGTTGAAGCAGAGGAAGATCCCGGCCAAGGGATCCAAGAAAGGGTGCATGAAGGGCAAGGGCGGCCCCGAGAATGCGTTGTGTAGTTACAGGGGTGTGCGGCAGCGCACGTGGGGCAAATGGGTTGCCGAAATTAGAGAACCTAACCGGGGCGCCCGTCTCTGGCTGGGGACCTTTGCCACCGCCGAGGAAGCCGCGCTTGCCTACGACGGAGCAGCCCGGACGCTTTACGGATCCTATGCTCGGCTCAACCTACCCGACTCTTCCTCCTCTACCTCCGCCTCCTCCGCCTCTGCGACAGCGACGTTTCAGGTCAACATAACTTCTTCCATCACCAGACGCCGCACTGCTCATTTCTCGAAACCCAATAAAAATTCGCTCAGCAACCCGTACGATCAAGAAGATTCCCCATCTTCTTGTTCCACGGCAGAGGCTGCAACTCCCAAACCCTACAAGGCTAAATCAAACGACTCGGAAGCAAAAACCCTACCCGATGCCCAAAAAACCCTAGCTGATGCTAAAAAAGCCCTACCAGATGCCAAACCCTCGATTGAAGACGCAGAGACATTTGGGGAAATGTTCAAGCCCTTTGATTTGCTTTACACAGATCCAAGCCCGACGACAGGATCATCTGGACTCTGGGAGAGCCTCTCCGACGTGGCCTCTCCTATCACTAGGGATCCGATATCGGGCCACCTGGCAGCTGCTGCATCCTGCACGGATTTGGAATTGATTGATTATTCCTTGATGCAGCCTTCAGCTATGGAGCTTTCTTCTCTCGAGGATTTGAACTTCCAAACTCATGAACCAGATCAACTCGCACCTGCAACAGAAATTACACAAGATTTGAATGCTTTCATGGAGTTTCAAGTGGATAACGGTCTAAGGTACTGTCATTCGGAAGGCTATGATCCGTTTCAGCTGTCCTGGATTTCAACAGTTTGAGTATCACTAGCACAACACAATGGATTCAACAACGTGGTCTGTTCATATCGTGCAAACGTATTCTGATTCGTTTTCATTTTTAACGTGGTCTGTTCATATCGTGCAAACATATTTTGATTCTTTCATTTTCATTTTTATTTGTTACCATAATTGATATCTATATACATATTATTATATATCTGCGACCTGGCAACCCTGAGCTGCTCTGAGTTGTTTATGATCATACTCAGACGATCCCCACCCCCACTTTGAATTTGATTGTGACAGTTGATGTAGATCTGTCCTTGTGTACTGAGAACTTGGCTGGTACAGCATCCTTGTCTATGTAAAGGGAATGTGGTTTACACTCCCATTTGGATGGGATTGGGGATGTGAATGTGTTTCTGTCTGAGTTCTCTGAGTTGTTTCTTCCTTCTGGTCTCATCATCCAAATGAGAGTTTCCAGATAAATTTAAAGTGAATCTAATTTAATTGTACATTTATAAAATAAACTTTTTATGATATAGATATCATATACTATATCTTAAATAAACTTTTTATTATATAGATCTCATATATATTATCTTAATTTTAAGAGATAAGTATGACATGACATAACTACCTTTATTCGTTATCAGGCTTAGGATAATTCAGTGGTTGCAGCAATATTATTTCTCAGCAAACCTAGGATAATTCATTGGTTGCAGCAATATTATTTCTGAGTAAACCTAGAATAATTCATTGATTGCAGCAATATTATGTCTGAGTAAACTTACTATGCAGTCTTAGTCTTCATGAGCAAACCTAGGACAATTCATTGATTGCAACAATATTATTTCTGAGTAAACCTACTATGCAGTCTTAGTCTTCATGGGATTGTAATGAAGTATTTCATAAATGTGAGGAATTATTCTCATTCCGAAAAGGAAAAAAAGGAAAAAAATCAGAGGTCAAATATTTTTTTATTTGTTTGTATGTTCATTTTATATATTATATTAAATTTGAGAGATAAATGTGACATGAGATAGCCATCATCATTCCCATCACAATTTGCATTAATAAGATAATTTATTTATTTCATTATGTAGATTCTATATATTATATTTATATTAACATATAAATATGACAAGTTTGCCACCATCATTCATAATCAAGGGTAGGCAATTTGACTTTCCTACCAGGAGTAGGTTGTGTTATTTCTGGGTAAATTCATAATGTAATCTCCCAGCTTGATTTTCACCGTCGTTGCAGAAGGAAAACAAACCCATGTATCCAAAGTAGGTCAGCCGTTTAAAAATTCTGTGTAAGCTTATTTGGAATAGGTCAATGGTTCAAGCGTTCTGAATAAAATTATTATTGAGTTGCTCAGATTCATAACTATCTTGTGTTTGTTCTCTGAAATATGATTCGTCAAGGTCGGACGATCTTAATAATCGTTCCTTCATACAAATTCATCTTCCTGGTTAAAATAACCTGAGGCTAACGAATAACCTGACCTTATCGTAACATAACTCAACTCTATGAACTCAAGTCAATGTCGATATCTGATTCAAAATATTTTAGAAATCTGAACAGTTAATTATTATGTCACATATTTCAGAATTCTGAATAAGTTAATTTAGATAATATCTTATTCAAAATATTTTAGAAATCTGAATAAATTAATAATTATTATGTCACATATTTCAGAAATCTGAATAAATAGTTAATTTCAATAATATTGAGTTAAATTCCAGAATATTTTAGAAAAGTTTTAAAAATTTAAACTAAAATTTTTTAAAATTTAATGGTAAAATAAATTCCAAAATATTTGAAAAATCGAACTGACAATTACAATTTTATCCTTATGAATTCAATTAATTATTAAATGAAATTAAATTCATTTGATCGACTATTCCTACCAATTCAGTTAATTATTAGTATTTTCATTTATATCCTTCAAATTTGATCGACTATTCCTATCCATTCAATTAATTATAATTAATTTCATTTATATCCATCAAATTTGCATATCAAGCCAATTAATTATTATTAAATTCATGTATTCCCATTTAATTAATTATTAATTTCATTTATATCCATCAAATTTGCATATGAAGCTAGTTAATTATTATTAAATTCATGTCCATTTAATTAATTATAATTAATTTCATTTATATCCATCAAATTTGCATATGAAGCTAGTTAATTATTATTAATTTCATGTATATCCATCCAATTATGGATATCCATCCAATTTCTAAAACCTGAATCATCTTTTTTTAAGATGAAAAAAACATTATATTCATCATAAAAGTTATGGCATTACTGTTTCTTTAGAAACAGTAGCTGCGTAGATCAAATATAAGAGATCAGTCTATCAGCAATTCAAAAAATACTGAGCAGTTCAGATTATTTTCTACAAATGGCCTTTTCAAATAAATATTTATAGTTCAGTTGATAGAACTAAGCAGTTCAGATTATTTTCTACAAATGGCCTTTTCAAATCAATACTTATAGTTACTGAGCAGTTCAGATTATTTTCTAAAAATGGCCTTTTCAAATAAATACTTGTAGTTCAGTTGATAATACTGAGCAGTTCAGATTATTTTCTACAAGTGGCCTTTTCAAATAAATACTTATACAAGTGGCCTTTTCAAATAAATACTTATAGTTCAGTTGATTTTCTTTAGATGGCTCATTTAATATAGACTTGTATCATTCTATATAGATTCAAAAAAAATTCAAAACGATACATTCTATATAGATTAAAAAAAATAATTGGCTCATTTAATATAGACCTGTATCATTCTAAAAAAAGATATTCAAAAAAAAAGACCTGTATCATTCTATATAGATTCAGAAAAAAATTCAAAACGATACATTCTATATAGATTCAAAAAAGAAAGATATTCAAAAAATGAAAGACCTGTATCATTCTATATAGATTAAAAAAAAATCAAAACGATACATTCTATATAGATTCAAAAAAGAAAGATATTAGATATTAAGTGCAGCATGAGTTCAACCCAAACATGTTACCCGGGAATTGGATACACCCAGCATCATGCTAGTTTTCTTGTTTTCTTGCATTTTAATTTTCACATGAAAACCATCTAGCTCCTTCCGCACTCGAAACTTTGATACCCTGTCTGCCTTAATTTAGATTCCTGCATGGAGGGTTGATTAAGGCATCTCCATATCAGCTTGATTTGTTTTAGCGAACCTTGTAATGAGGATTTGTGGACATTGGCATGTGCTCTCACATAGTCTCTAACAACTTTAGAGTCGCTTGACACCGAATATATGAATGTTTTGTATGTTCAGAAATTTGGTGAACCACTGCAGTCTCACAATGCCATAGCGAACCTGTAATGAGGATTTGTGGACATTGGCATGTGCTTTCATATAGTCTGTAATGAGGATTTGTGGACATTGGCATGTGCTTTCATAACTTTAGAGTCACTTGACAACGAATATATGAATGTTTTGTATGTCCAGAAATTTGGTGAACCACTGCAGTCTCACAATGCCATAACCTCTTTGTGTTGGTTACAAATCCAGCCCCCCATTGTACATGGTATGACAAGTCTGGATGGATATATAAGGTGAAAGCACAATGCCATAACCTCTTGTGTTGGTTCCAAATCCAGCCCCCCATTGTACATGGTATGACAAGTTGACAAGTTTGGATGGATATATAAGGTGAAAGCTCATTGACATTTTTGGTCCTGAGTAGCTCCATCTGAGTAGCTCCATCGAAATAGCCCCTGGATATTCAAACTCTAGTATTTTTTGTGGTTAGGAGGGTTTTTGTTTTGTAACATTCTATAAGACAGCCTCAATCTTGTTTAGAATTTTTATCAGCACATCCCTCCCCAGCTCTTTATGGCTATTGAAAATAATGTTGTTTCGCCATTTTTCATATGGGGAATAATGTTGTTTCGCCATTTTCATATTTCCCATATGAAAATAGTAGAGATGAGGGGTCTCAGGCTATTTTGGTTGCCCTACTATATCAACCAGTTTTCCATATCTCCAAAGTTCTGTACCAAGAAAACAATTTTGTTTTCAAGTGTTGCCAGAGTATGGAGATTATAAAGAAGTGTAGATTGTCTTTTATAACAATCCCACATGAAACACAGTAACTAAAGCCATACCAATTCCTCTTTTGAAGATTCTCCCAAGTCATCTCCCATACAAGCTATAGAAAAATAGAGATTTTTATAAGCTATAGAAAAATAGAGATTTTTATAAGGTGTAGGCCCCAAAATGTTGCAAACCAGCCATCCTCCGGCTGTTTGTTTGCAAACAACAAAATCTGTAGTAAATATTTGCGACCTCAATATTATCTCCAGTCATATAACCATTCCAAATAATGAGTCACATACCGTGTCACCGTATATACCATCCAGTCTCATTTGAATGCGGATGTTCTCCCAATCAGCAGCGACACTACCCATTAGATTTAAACCAAAGACTGAATCATCAAACTTTAACTTTCATTTTATTATTAATTTCGTTTAGTTTAGATTTTAAGCTTTTGTAGTTGTTTTTTGGAGTAGTATGATTCGGATTATCCATAATATCATGTTCATTCTGTCTACGTTTCAAATTCCAAAAAAAATCCATCATCCCGACTAATTTTTAGAATATGATTAATAGTTCTTAAAAAAAAAAGCATACAACCAAAGTATAAATAAACCTAAATCTCCAAAACCTACCTACCTATCAATCCAATTAATTATTAGTTTCCCTGAAACCTGAATCATCAAACGTTTTCATCGGTTTATACAGATTCATGTTCAGTAGGAGCGCATGTACGCATCACGTTGCCTATGGTAACTGCCTGTTTCATAAATCTCACTTCACTTCCAGTCCACACAATTACGAAAATGCTAAATGCTTTCGTTCTCCATTTTGCTGTATAATCAGAGCTACAATAACATTATATTGGTAACCGGTTGTTTTAATAAATCCCATTTCTCTTCAGCTCCCTAATTACAAAATGTTTGCTGGTGTTATTTCTCTTATACACACGCATGTATATGTTTCCGACACAGGAAATTAGTTTCCACTGATATATATGTGTATATATATATATATGAGAGATTTGCCCAGAATTATAGAATTAAGTGAGAGGGGTGTTGGGACTAATAGCTGTACCTTTAATTTTGATATAATAGAAAATCTTAATGATTTATTTTCTTTTTCCTATCGGGTATAATTGAAATGAAATTGTATACGTTATAATTCAAATGAGATTGCATTGTTTAGGTTGGTATGTGTAACTAGTTCTTTGGAGTATATATGGTTTGGATTTAAAAAGAAATATATAACAGAAATGGAAAGTAAAGGGGTTCAGAATACTTTTTATTTTATAATGGGATGAGTTTGGAGTATATATGGTTTGGATTTAAAAAAATATATAACAGAAATGGAAATGGAAAGTAATGGAGTTCAGAATATTTTTTATTTTATAATGGGTTGAGTGTGATTTACTGTATATTAAGAACGCTGTTTTTAGTTAAAATGGGTTTATGTATATACATAATGATAGGACATGATTTTAGACAGCATGTAGTATTAAAAAAATTCAAATCCATTGATAAAGTGGTGTCAAATGTATAGGATTATTATTTTTTATTTTTATTTTTTATTTTTCTAAAATGAACAAGATTTAAATATTTTGAAGGCAAAATGTGGAGCTCAGCTTTAAAATGAACGAGATTTAGATGTTTGGAGGACAAATGTGGAGTTGAGTTCTAAAATGAACAAGATGATCCAAATGTTTGGAGGATAAATATGGAGCTGAGCATAAGTAGAGACTAAACCAAAAAAATTGGAAATTCATTGTGCGTTCTTTTCCTCTTCTCACAATTAAATAGAAGATTATAATAAACAGAATTATATAGAAGATCCTACAATAAATAACCTTATAGAAAACTTTTGGACTATTTTTTTGAAATAATTAGGCTAACAACTTTTTAGAAATATCTAACTACTGCCATACCAAATTAATTAATAGGAGAGACTATATTGGAATAGTCTCCCTCTCAATTATTACATTCATCAATAGTGAAAATTCTTAAGTATTTTCTTTGAAAGTAAAAAACAATTCTTTCCAATGCTTTGGTAAAGATGTTTGTTAGTTGATATGTAAATCCACAAAATTGAAGAGATATGTCACCATTGTCGACAAAAGCGTGAATGAAGCAATAGAAAATATCAACATGCTTGCTTTCCCGATGAGACACATTTTTTTACAATGCAATTGATATGTTTTTTTCACACAAAAAAAAAATTGACTCCTCCACATGTTCGAGATCTTTAAAGATTTTTCTTAACCATATTGCACGGCATAATGTTGTAGTTGCGACTGCATATTATGCTTCTATGGAAGATATCGAGTGAATGAAGTGTTCCTTTGAAGTCCATGAAATCTAATTTTTGCTCATTTGAAAAACATATCATGATGTGTTTTCCCTATAATCAATACTACTAGCAAAGCCATTATAAGTGTATCTTATAACCATGTCACCTTTAGAACTTGTGTACCACAATCCATAATCAATTATACTTTTAATATACCTTAAATTCTTTTTTCAATATTCTAGTGACAGTCTTTCAAAGACTCCATAAATTTGGAAATGTAACTAATTCCATATATCATTGGGTCCAGTTGTAGTAGGGTACATGAGGTTTCCCAGAGGCCTTATATACAATGTTTAATCGATAGTTGGTCCATCATCTTGCTTGCTCAATTTTTTCTGTCGCAATAGGTGTCTATGTTGGTTTGCATTTGTCTATCTTGAACCTCTTTAAGATATTTGTAACATAATTTTGTTGACCTATGAAAATTCCTTGAGAAAATTAATTGAATTCAATTCTCAGAAAAATACTTCGTGAGGCCAAAGTTTGTCATCACAATTTTTCTTTTCATAGTAGCTTTGAAATCATATAATATCAAATTTTTAGTACATATATCATGTCACCAACATAAATACAAACCATCAATGATAAAATTTTGGTATATAAGATAGGTTTATCACTACTCCCGTTTGAAAAAATATGAGGCTTTCCTTGTATTTATCTATCTTTCTTTTCTCATCCAATTTCTTCTTGTACACCCACTCAACACCAATGCTAGTTTTATTTGTTCGGAGACCAAAAAGAGCTCATGTCTTATTCCTTTCAATAGATCCGTTCTCTTCATTTATGACCTTCACCAATGCTCTCCTTTCCCTACCTCTTCAAAATAAGTAGGTTGATAGGATAATAAGGAAAAATGAGATTGTTAATCCATGCCATTTCACTATTCATATATTTCTTTCAAGATTCTTGTTTATGATTTTTTACTGAAGTTATTGACTACTTGATGGAAGAAGGAATGTTTCTCTATTTTCTCACTGAATTTGTTGATTCTCTACTAGAATAAGAACTATCTTGTTGCCTTTTGCACATGTGACCTTGCCAATCTTGATAGAGGTACTTCCTCTCTTGAACATGTGCTTGTGCATTTATTAGGAGAGATGGATTTCTAATATCCATTTTTTCATTTTCTTGATCACTCAAATGTTTTTACATCTTTGATCACTACAAATTTCTTAGTGATTAAATTACACAATCTATAGGTTTTGGGCTATTCATTGTACATAATAAAAATCAAATTTTCCCTCATGTTGTCAAATTTCCCCCTTAGTTCTTCTAGGACCATGTGCATAGGAAATACAACCAAAAACATTAAAATGAGAAACACTCAAGTCTTTATGCTAATCCATGCTTCTTGAGGAACTTATCCTTCACACTCCTTTTCTAGAGATATGTTCAATATATACATTGCATAAGCAACAACCTCAATCTAAAAATAATTTGGAATCTTTCTATCTGTGAGCATACTCCTTGCCCTATTCATAATGGTTTGATTTTTCTGTTCAACCATTGCACTTTGTTGTGGAGTATATATGGTGGTGAGCTACCTTATAATTTTTCTATTTTCTACAAAAATTTGTGAACCCTTTTGATTCATACTTTCCTCCTCCCTCTCATCTTAACACTTCGACATATTTGGCACTTCGTTTTTTTGTTATATCCTTAAATTTTTGGAACTTCGTAAATGTATTTTATTTGTTTTTTAGGAAATGCACCCAAAATATTATGCTAAAATCATCAATAAATATCAGAAAATAAAACCTTCCATCAATGGACTAAGTTTGCATGGGTCCACATAGATCTTTATGGAAAACTTCTAGATGTTCCTTGGCTTTGAAAGAGGCTTCTAGTAACTTGTCCTTTTGATGTTTTCCAAGAATGTAACTTTCAAAAGTGATGGTTTTCTCATTAAATATGTGAATTCCTTTAAGAATTGGTTGTTTCTGCAAGAGACTAATACTTCTAAATGGTAGGGGACCATACCTAAAATTCCACAACCAAATCTCATCTATGCTTGAGACATTTTTTTGCAATGACTATGACATATTTAGACTTCTTAAAATTGAATGCAAACATTCTATTCTTGGCCATTTGGGCCTTTGAAACAAGTCTTCTACAAGGTAACTTATCTAACATTATGCATGCGGAGTCTTTAAATCTAACATCATAACCATTTTCACTGAACTATCTAGTAATTAACATATTATGTCTAAGATTTGGATCATAAAAGACATCAAGGATACATTTTTTCTTATTTTTCTTAGTCTGAATAAGAACAACACTTTTTCCTATGGCGTTGACATGATAATCATCTTTTAAAGTAATTTTAGATTGAACATAGCTATCAATACTAGAAACCAACTTCTTGTTACATAACATGTGCTTTTTGCAACCATTTTCTAAGAACCAAAGATCCTTGTTATGATATTCTTCACAGATTTGGCTTGAGATGAACATTAACTCAGTTGTTCCTTCTTTAATTTTGGTGACAATATATTTGTGCTTTTCCAGATCTAATTGTCTCTTTTTGCATTCAATTTCATAGCATCCATAATTTTTATAGTAGTAACATTGTGCCATGGACTTGTCTATTCATCTTTTTCCATTACCCTCTTATTTTGATAGTGACTAGGATGATTTTATTTTCCTAATTGTTATATACTAGTTCTTCCTTCCACTTGATAATTACCTTGACGTCTACTTCCTCTACCTCTACCTCTACCAATGGATGCCTAGGTTTTGAAGGAATGTTCTATGGAATCCTCTCCATGCTAATTTTATATTCATGGGATGAAAGATATCCCATCCATTCTTCTATTGTTGATTTGGATGGATCTTTGGACCCCTATATGGAAATGATAACCATCTCGAACTTCTTAGGTAAGTTTATGAGAACTTTGAGCCAATTCACAACTACAATCACTTTGGTCATGAACTAGTCAATGTTTTATGACTCCCTCATCTTCAATGTTTCAAACACTCTCCTAGGTGTTTGAAGCTTCCCAATTTTCACTTTGTCTCTAGAATATTTCAAAATTGTTTTGCAGTTGATGCTCCCATTATATTGGGAAAAATTGAGTCATGTATTGAATCAATTATGGACTTAAAAGTTGTCCTTGTTTTTCTTTTCCCTTATTTCTATTAGTTTATTTTTCTGGGCATTAGTCATGGCCTATAGAGTTGTTTGATCATACTCTAAGAACCTATTTTCTAGTGGCTCCCAACCTTACTATACTATACCTGTAGGATGTTCTTCATTCTCATAAACAAAAAAAATGCAACGCCAAATTTTTATCTCTAATATTCTCATAATCACACTTCTTTTCTTCATTAAAATAAAAATAAAACCATTTTTTTTCTTTACATTAATACTTAAAGAGATTTATAAAACATAATTTTAAATAAAAATAAAATCCCTTTGAATCCTACATCACATATCATTTTCAAAATCAATTTTAGTTTTTTCTTGATAACAACAAAAAGTCATACTACTATATTTTCTTAAAAAAATTACATAATTGAAGCATCATAAATTAATTAACCAAGTGATTAAAGCATTTTTCTTCTTAACAACATAAATACTCTTTCAACCAATTAGTATATCCATACATTTGTGGTGAGTTTAAGACCTCTCATTCAACCATGTTCGATGTGTGAGTTGTGGAGATGTTATTGACTAAAATCAAAGTTGTAACATTGTGTTGTAGCACACCTATTGTTTTTAGCGAAAAATGGTAGCTTAGACCCCTTGATGGTGGCTCCTTTTAGCTTAAAATAGCTTTGTAAGTTGGACACGACTTCCCCTCGATATGGCAATAATTGTGTAGGCTGCTGATCGATTCCTTTTGGAAAACAATTCTTCTTTTAACATTGATGACACTTTTAATTTCCTCAACTCATAACTGTGGCATTTGGGTTTCTTATTACTAATGGTAGCAGCAATTCCACTCACAAAAAAATCCTGGCATAATCTCGGTTTTGAACTTGATTCATCTTGCTATTTTTTCTCCTTCTTCACGATCTAGACAAAGTCTTATGATTGTTTTATTACCCTATTAAACTCAAAAAAGAAAGTTAAAAATTAAAAACTCATAAAGACGTTAATCACCCTTCATACTATTAAATAAAAAATATTACTAACCTTATACTGTTAAATTGGAGACTAAGTTCTTTTCAAAAATTTGAGACTAACTAGTAACTATCAAAATACATCACTATAAAACCTCTTAAACCAGAGAAAACAACGTGTATCTCTATATAAAATATCTCCTTGCTATTTGAATATTTTTTGACATCAGGAACAACCGACGAAATATATATCGTCATTTTCAAATCCTTCCCGTGTTCATTTCAATCAATTAAATCGGTCTGTGATTTCATTATACAATCACTTAAAAGTTCGAATAAATCAGCGTATCTTCTTAATGACCTACAAATTTGCGGATGGAAACGTAGAGCGTAGGATAAGAATTAAATAATGTAGGGAAGGAAACCCAGGGTGCAAGAAAAGGATTATTATACAGATTTCTGTATTTGTCCCCTGGATCGATGTTTCATGATGTTGTCCTTTCACGTCCCCACTGGTGTCTAGGGTCTTTCATGTCCCCACAGGTGTCCAGGGTCATTGAGATGGCTGGGTGAGAATGGAATTTTAAGGTCATTTGGAATATATTCTTTATAATATCTTGAAAAGCAAAGAGAAACTCCTGCTACTTTTTCAAGGTAAAGTTGTGATTAAAGCAAGAGTCAAAGTGGTTTATGGAATATTTTTTGTTAAACATTTTGTGTTTGGTGTTATGAATAAGCTTTGGAAAGAAGATGCAGTGTAGAGGAACTAAAAAATCTATCAGTTTGTCAAGATACTATTCTTGGCTTAGAAGAGGCACTGAAATTTATATGGGGGTGGTTTCCGGATATTTGTCCTTGGCAGTTTCCAGACCATGAACATGCTTGCATGGAACAAGAGATCAATCAAGAAAATCATGAAAATTTACAGTCACTGTAGCAGAATAAATATAATGAGCTGTGTGATCTGTTCTGCGTTGCGTTGTGAGAGCTTTTGAAGTTTATATTTTGAGATGGTCTGAATGGAAAAATATTTCATTGATTGTAGGAAAAAGAAGATATATATTATTCAGTGAGATATGCATTCCTGTACTTAGTCAGATCCTGTGTCAAATCGTCTGAATCCTTCTAATTGCCATTGTGAGACGTCATGAGTGAACTGGCCCATGTGTTGCTACAGGGTCCTGCAATCTTTAAGCCCAAGGTAGCCATGATAGTTTAAACGATGGGATTTGCAGTGTGATTGAATGTATTGCTTCGATTCATGGGAATTGCAGTGTGATTGAATTTATTGCGACGCATTTCTCTCAATGCAGGATGGTTCCGGAATTGAGGATATTACAGAGTCCTGGTAAATTTCTTCGAGAGTTTGTGGTGCGATTTATTGAGTTGTCAAGTACAATTTGTTATTAGTTTTAGTCAGATTATATTGATTTTAGTTGACGTTTAATTATAATTATCATTATTTATTATGTAAAATAACTATGTATATTAGTGAGTTTACAGTATTTTTATGAGTTTAAATTATTTTTATTTTTTAAATTATTATATGGTTAAACTTAATTTAATTATTTTAAATATATCAAATTATTAAAAAAAATATATCAAATTATTAAAAATGTAAATTTAAAGATATTTTAGAAATTTGATAAATAAAAGAGAAGTTTATATTCGCCTGGGGTATGCCGCTTCTGCTTGGCTAAGAGCTCGTCTTCCCCAGACTTAAGGAAACAGGGTAATGGGACCCAGAGGCATCTGGAAGGAGTGGAAGCCTGCCCGCTTACGGAAATAGGTTAACGGCCCAAGACCTAGAGGCATCTGGCAGGGGTGGAAGCCTGCGCCCTTACGGACTACCAGCGGGTTATGTGGAAGCCTGCCCGCTTAAGGAAACAGACCCAAGACCTAGAGGCATCTGGCAGGGGTGGAAGCCTGTGCCCT
Organism: Pinus taeda; assembly: GCA_000404065.3. NCBI lineage: Eukaryota > Viridiplantae > Streptophyta > Pinopsida > Pinales > Pinaceae > Pinus > Pinus taeda. The sequence goes on along the minus strand of APFE030820906.1, from coordinate 261,480 downwards.
TACGGACTACCAGCGGGTTATTCCAAGTGGCCTAGTTTTCCTAGATAACAGTGATGAGTCAAATCGACATTCGCCCTTACTCGGCCCAAGACCTAAAGGCATCTGGCAGGGGTGGAAGCCTGCATCCTTACGGACTACCAGCGGGTTATTCCAAGTGACCTAGTTTTCCTAGATAAGAGTGATGAGTCAAATCGACATTCACGGATAACAGTTAGAGATGGCTGTCCTCACTGTTGGTTTGACACCTGAGTTTCCAGGTTGAAATAGCTATCCTCGCTGCTGGTTTGACACCTTAGTTTTCAGATTTTACCACCTTTGGAAAAAAAAAAAAGGGCCCATAAAAGAGATTGCGTTGTCGGTATAATCCCACATTTTTATCTCCTCAAGACGGTCCGAGCAGTGCCTCGGGAAAGTTTCACAATATTACTTAAATTTTACTTATTTATTTCAATCTTTTTCAATATAGTTACTTATTTTTGATAGGATTGGTCCAATCGTGACTTTAAGAGATTTGGTTTAAAATTAAAAATATTAAAAAATAAAAAATAAAAAGTGATGTTTTTTAATTTAATATAGTAAAGTTTAATTAGTATATTTAAAGTTTTTTTGATATATTTCCTCATCAATATAATGCAAATTTTTGAAGTAATTTTGCATTTAATGCACATTTTAAATAACAAAAACATAATTTCTTAAGAAATTGTATTAAATTGAGGTGGAAAAATTATTTGGCTACTAGTTAAACGGTGTCATTAAATAATATACTTTTTTAATTGGTGTCATTAAATAATATACTTTTTTAATTGTAGTTTTAAAAATATGTAATTTTGAGAAAATAATGGTAATTCAATCTTCAAATTAAAAAGCATTGTTATCACTAACATTTTTTTTTAACTTAAAATTATTAGTTTCAATAAAGAAGCTTTGGAATCCGTAAGTTTACATAGCATCTTTATTTGTTTTGTTGGATTATAAGACTTATCTTCTAGCTATCACTAAATTATATTGTTGCAAACCTTTTTACTCCAACAACGAAGTGACTTCTCTTTCATTCTTCAATTGTTGTTCTCTTTTCATAGAAGATCTTTTAGGTTTTACAATCTGGTCTTTAGGTACTTTTGCACACTTACATTGTATTAGAGCATTGACTGCAAGCTCCTTCTCATTTGTTTTGACAGATTTGTTGTAAGATAAGATCAACTTACTTTTGATCTAGGTAGGAGACCACATTTCTTTTATAGATCTAATTTTTTTATGAGGTTTCTTTGTGATCCTTTAGTCATATCTAGATCTGCAAAGAGGCCCAATGTTACAAACTAAAAAAATGAAGTGGACTACTAAGGCTTCCAATGTGTTGTGTATGGATTCATCTTCCTTGGGGTTGTGGTGGAAGAGGTCTTCCTATGTATTGTTATTAAATTTAGATCCATTTCCTACTTTTTTATTTAGTTTCCTTTTCATGGTAGAGGAGGAGGACATGAGAAGGACATGAGAGTGTTCTAGATAAGATGTTGTTCCATAACTATATGTTTGGTATTGCCATGATCAAATTGTTTTATTTGGCAAGGATGGATTTGGTTACCAAAAATTAAGGAAGATAGGAAAGGGAAAATGTGCAACTATGGCCACCAATCACATGAACGCACCCATTGCCAAAAGCACGACTATCCAAGGAACCATGTTGTCTACCTATCTCTTGCAAGTAGAATTGTGTGTGGCACAAATGAGTATTAATATGTGCTAATCCATCATTTTCATGTGTAAATTGATTCTATAACTCACATATCTTGGGTTCTTCTAATTCAGAGTTCCATAATTAGAGTTTCAAGGAACACAGGTTTGCATTTCTTTTTAAAGGGTTATGTCTAGAGTTATTTGTAGAATTTGTTTCTTTGTTGTCTCAAGAAAAACAAAAGTAAAGATTTTCTTTGTAGTGAATGAAGGGGTTATTATCATTTCTAAAATTTTCCACATAATTATATTTTTTTCTCTTAAAGTTGAGTGGCAAGGGTATTTTTTTAAACATTGAGGATAAAGTTTAACCACAAAGATATGCTTTTGGGAGGAATTTTTCAAATTATAGAAAAAAAATGTCTTTCAAACTATTGGTAACAATATTTCATAGGGGTAAAAGAGATTTTTTTTTTGTTAAGAGAAAAATGTTTAGGAAAGAAATAGTCTTCTTATTATATCGAGTCATGGGGCAATTTTTGAAGTCATTCAGAAAAATTATTAGATAAATTATAGTTGTTAAAAGTAAGAAAGATTGTTAAAATATGATGGAGTCAAGGACCACAACACTCCTTACTCCCTATAATTATCGTAATTCAAAAATAAAGATTGAACAACTTTTGCAATCCAAAGGATTGTGACAAATGCTAAGTGGTAATCAATTGATTTTTACAAATGAAGCTGAAAAATTTGCTTATTGGAATAAGAAATATGAATCCATGGGTTTAAGATGGTTTTATGTGTGAGATAGTCTATTGTTGAGATAAAGTGGCCTCTCTATCTGGAAAGTTCAATGAATTCCATGCTTTAGAATTAGAAGAAAAACTATTCTTTGATACCTAACGAGCATGCCTTTATTGAGGAGCACATTGCAAAATTCAGGCTTTAGGTGGCCCAGTTAAAAGAATGTGGTAAGAAGAATATAGAACTGGAATGTATTTTTTTTAATCTTATCAAAGATAAAGGGTCGTTTTGAGGTGTTTTCATCTACACTGTATTTAATCGTATATATTCCCTGGGAGACATTTTTTTATCATCTCATGTGAGAACAATCTAGCTTAAGCAGGGAGATGTTCTCTCTATTTATTCAAATTAGGATCTTATAGCTCATACCTTCAAAGGCTAGCACGGATCCTAGTTCTAATAGAAGAAAAATTTTTCTCAAGCCCATGAGTCTCCCTCCAAGTCTTAGCAAAACACTAAGTCTCCATCTCCAACTTCTGAGATCGATGGATCTTTCTCCAAGACAAGGAAAAGGAAGAGGAAGAAAACAGATGAAACATGCTCCTTTTGTGGTAAATCTGGACATACTAAAGCAAAATGTTGAGAAAAAATGAAAGTATTAGATGATACCATGAAGAAGCGCAATATTTGAATAAGTAAAGGACATGATTTATTTTTCCAGGCTCTAGGTAGACCTACAAATCACTGTATAGTTGATTCATGAGTCTCACTTCAAATGAATTCAAGATTTTCTTTCTTCTACATCACATACCAACATTCTAAAATTGTAGTTGGAGATTGTACTCAGCTTGAAGTCTTGGGGTCAAGTACTACACATTTGACCAATGGTTGCATTAACAATATACTTCTTTTCCTTGAGATCTCCGCAAACTTATTATCCATCATATTTTTCATTTCGGTGATGGGAAAACAATTGAATTTTCTACCAATCAAGTAGTTCGAGAAGTAAAGTGTAACACCTCCTCCCACATTTACCTTCTTTTACAATCTCTCTAGGGTAAACATGAGTTGAGTGTTAGTATGAGATGACCTAACCTCCAAGTTCTAGTTATGGAAGTGTGGTGTACAAACCATAATCTTACTGACACTTCTCGGAAACACCAGATCACCCAAAAGTCATCCAACAACCTCTGGTCATCAATCTTGAGCTATAACTTATTTTCACAAGATTAACACCCCAACCACACCCTTTCCAAGTTGTGCATGTGGTTGAAAGGATCCAATTTCATGCATAAGCCTGCCTCCATGTCGTTATGACTAAAATTTCTCTATTTTTTTAATATTGTCATGAGATCTATGCCACTTTTTCAGGGCTACCTTACATGCCACTGCCTAGAATTTCCCATAACTTTCCAGAATCAAGTCTGACATAATAACAAGTCTAAACAATCAATAATAGGGCTAGATCATGTCCAAGGCATACCTATTACATGGTAGACATTCTGTTAAACATATGGTAAACATAGAAGCTACAATTCATGAATACATATCTGATCGTGATATCCTTAACTTCATCAAAGAATCGTCAAGAAGGCTCAATGCCCTCTTGAGCTAGCTGTTATTGAAAAATGCAGCAAGAACTTCTCAATCTGATTTTGTCATGTTTAAATTGAGAAAATTTGAATTTCCACATCAACAGACCACTTGGATGCAGTTAACTTGTGTGACATGGCTTGTGTCACCTAGTTTACTCAGCGAATTTGAGTTGGAGGACTTAGAATTAAGTTAAGCATGTTTGGTTGCTAATTTTTAGCAAAAACATTTAGCTGTCTCAAGTTGTTTTGAGTTAAACTAGTTCCAATTGTTGGAGGAACTAGTGGAAAACTAGTGGAAGGTCAGCTATGTCATGGGACTTCATTCAAACTCAGGATAATCCAGTTAACTAATCAATCAACCCAAAATAGCTAGTGCATGTAGAGAATTAGAGTTACCCAGTTGAGGTGGAGATTCCAAGGTAGTGTAGCATTAGTTGTAGACTATTTTAGAGTGTACAAGTGTTGCATGCAACCTGATGAATTGCATAATTAATTTTGGAGAAATTCCTAAATAATAGGGGCATAATTCCTCAAGGAATTACGTGAGGAAATAAGGGCTCATGCAGAGGCAAAAATTGACTAAGTTTGGGTTAGAGCTTCTTTATGAGTAGAGAGATAGGTTATGCACTTGCAGGTTGTGCTCAATTGAGAAAATAAATTGTAATACATCTTTATTCATCGGATTAATGCAAGTATGCATTGGGATTTTTAGCAGTTTTCTTTCCCCAAGAAAAATACTATTTGCATGTGTGTGATTTCTTATTACATGTTTGATATTTTTTTTCTAAATTATGAATTAATGTCTGCGGAGTAGTAGAGTAGGATTGTGTCTTGTGATTTTGATTAACTTCATAAGTATTTGAAAATCTACATTGTAATTTATACATGGTTTCAGAGCTCAATTCACATTAGAGTAGGATTTCGAAGTTGTTTCTTAGGAGGTTTGAATTTGTAGTTCAGCGCAACAGGATCTATTCAGAGCTAAGAAGATGGCCTTCAATGGACTAAGGCTAGAGTATGCCTTGGAAGGCACCTCTAATTTTGTTGCATGGAAGGATCACATGGAGGTAGTATTGGATGAATATGGATTGCTAGAATACATCCAGAAAAATGTTGCAAAACCACCAGATTCTAGTGCCCAGAACCTTGCTAAGTTGAAAAAATATGTAGCCAAGGAAAGGATAATAATCTTGGAGGCAGTACGAGATCACATTGTATCAAATCTCCACGGAAAAGAAACTTTGGTTGCAATGTGGAAACCAACGAAAAAATTGTTCGAGAATAATAGTGACCACATGAAGCTAGAGCACAAGGATAAACTTTGAAGTATCAAGATGTAGAAGAATCACAATATTCCTCAGTATCTAAGAAAGTTCACATAATGTCCTAATGAACTTGGCGGGGTCAGTGTTAATGTTCCTTAAGAAGACCTAGTAAGCTTAGCCCTTCTGGGCCTTCCCAAGAGCTAGCATATTTATCAAGATTCGGTGAATGGGAAGGAGAAACTACCGAATTTGGAGTGCTTATGGTCCAATTTGGTCGAGGAGGAAATAAGTCATTCTACTAGAGATGGGACTTCATCCAAGGGTGAGGATGAAGAAGACTCTACATTGGCTAGAAAGGAAAATAAGGGAAAAGTGAAGAAATCTCAATCCAAATCAAAATTGAGTTAAGGGAGACATTAGAAGAAATATTTGTCTAAGCCACAAAGTGTACACACAAAAAGGCAAGCAAGAAGACCTTAGGAGGAGCAACAGGTGAAACCTTGGATTCACAATTCAAGCTTCACTTTACCCTTATCAAATGCATATCTAGCACATCAATGGGGAGCGTGTGGTACTTGGACTCACGTGCATTGTTCCACATGATAGGGTATAAAGAATTTTTTCAATGACCTAGAGGAGAAATATTTGTAGATGCACATCAAGATGGAGGTCGACGGAAAGTATAGTTTGATCAATATTGGTATAGTCACCTTTCATATGGATTTAGGCTCAAGGATTTCATGTTTGTTCTGGGCCTAAAAAAAATCTTGTGTCTGTTGCAGTTTTGGAAGACTGTTGTTATGATGTGATCTTCAACAAAGGAAAGGCATTCTTGAGAAACATAGCCACAGGACAAGTGAAGCAGATCGAGGTTCATGTGAAGAACCTGTATAAGCTAGATGTGGAATATTGTGTTACATTGAGCACAAAGGAAGAGAAGGTTTAGAGTCGTGATGTTGATGAAATTTGGCATAGATGACTTGGCCATTTGCATCATGGTGCCTTGAAGATTATGCAGAAAATAACCACATGCCTCCCCAAAAGATAACTTGAGTAGCTAGATGTATGCAAAGGATGTACTTTGGGGAAGTACAAAAAATCCACTTTCCATGATCGGGATAGAAAAGCACATGCAATCCTTGAAAGGATCCACTCTGATGTGTGTGGACCTTTCTCGATAGCCTCCAATGCCAGACACAAATATTTTGTCATTTTTATTAATGACTTCTCACGGAAGTGCTGGATCTTCTTCATGCGGAAGAAAGATGAGACATTCTCCAAGTTCGTAGAATTCAAGGCACTGACTGAGAAAGAAACCGACAGAGGTGAAGGCTCTTAGGAGTGATAATGGGGGTGAGTACATGTCGAATCAATTTAAAAATTTATGTGCAAAATAAGGCATTCGATGAGAGTTGACAACACCCCACAACCCACAACATAATGGGGTGTATGAGAGAAAGAACCGTAGCATTATGGGAGCAGTGAGGGGGATGTTGCATGATAAATCCTACCTATGCATTTGTGAGATAAGGAATGCAACATAACAGTCTATTTGTAGAACTAGAGTCCTCATTGGATTATGGGCATGATTACACCAGAGGAGGCTTTCTCAAGGAGGAAGTCGGTTGTGTCACACTTAAGGGATTTTGGAACCTTTTTTCACTGCCATGTCTCCAAATAATCAAGGAAGAAGCTAGAGATAATAGCATAATTGGTGGTATTTGTGGGTTACACAGAAACTCCACACAACTACCATGTGTACTTGCTATACCTCAGGATGACAACTGTGTGAAGTGATGTAAAATTTGATTAGGAGAAAGTGATATAGTGCTCACTTAAGAGGGAGATCCATATACCACTAGAAGAGGATATTTTAGCTCCAAAGGAGGAACCTCAATAAGTTGTGGAGTAGACACAAATTGAGTAGTAGAGAGTGAATATGGCCACTCAAGAAGAACCATTTAGAGAAGATAGGAAAATAACCAGGGAAGCTGAGATACTTATGCAGTATGCGAGGGAGAATGTGGGTGTTCCTTGAAATCAGCGTAGGCAGAGAAGGTCACTTGATTGGTACACTGGATACATGGATCTAATGATTGAATTTATAGAGACTAAGTCATTCTCTTTCTAGGGAGCAGTAGATAAACTTGTATGGGTTGATGCAATGGTGGAGGAATGTGAATCCATTTTAAAGAAAAGTGTTTGGGAAGTGGTCTCAAGACCAACAGATAAATCAGTTGTGAGTTCAAGATGGATCGTCAAGGTGAAGAAGGAAGAAAACAGAAGCATATAGAAGTATAAGGCCAGATTTGTGTTCGAAAGGTACTCTCAAGTTTACGGGATTGACTATGAGTAGACCTTTTCTCTTGTAGTGAGGTACTCATCCACTAGATCAATTCTTGCTCTGGGTGCACAGATGGGGTGGAAGATCCACCATGTGGATGTAAAAACAACATTTCTCAATGGAGTTATCGAGGTGGAGGTCTACATCGAGTAACTAGAAGGCTTTGAGACATTTAATCGGTAATCTCATGTGTGCAGACTCGGGCAAGCACTATACAGTCTCAAACAAGCACCTCGTGCTTGGTACATGAGGATCGATAGCTATCTCACCAGTTTTAGCTTCACAAAGAGTGAAGTGGATGCAAACCTCTATCATATCTTGGTAGAAGGTAAATTGTTGATTATTGTCTTATATTTTGATGATTTGATTTTGAATGGTGATGAGCAGTTGATCAGATCTTGCAAGGAGGACCTTTCAAGGGCGTTTGAAATGAAGAACATAGGTATCATGCACTACTTCCTCGGGTTGGAAGTATGGAAAGGTGATGGAGAATTTTTTGTCTCTTAAGGAAAGTATGAAAATAAGATACTACATAGTTTCCTCATGGAGACTTGCAAACACATGGATACACCTCTAGTGACCAATTGGAGGAAGGAGGATACCACTTTAGGTCAAGAAGTGGATGCTACCATTTATCGAAAGTTAGTGGGTTCAGTCATGTATCTTGTGAACACATGACCAGATATGTGTTATGCAGTAAACTAGCTGAGGCAAGCTATGGTGCCAACAAAATTATTTTGGAAGGAAGCTAAGCATGTTTTACGATACCTCAAAGGCACTATCCAATTTGTACTATGGTACAGACAAACAAAGGGATTGAATTTGTGTGCCTTCACAAATGTAGATTGAGTGGGGAGTCCATCAAGTTGAAAGAGTACATCAGGTGGAATGTTCATTGTTGGGTCTGCATCTTTTTCTTGGTACAATAGGAAGTAAATATATGTGGCGCTCAACTTGATAGAAGTAGAATACGTGGTTGCAATTCAAGCATCATGTGAGGTGATCTCGATGAGAAAGATACTTGTTGGGTTGTTTGGTCAGATGATGGATCCAAATGTGATCTATTGTGATAATAAAAGTTGCATCAAGCTCTCTGAGAATCTTATTTTTCACGACCGATCCAAGCATATAGATATCTGTTATCACCATTTAAAGGACTATGTGTAGAGGCAAATAATGTTGCTGCAGTACATTCCAATAGAGGAACAAGATGCTGACATTTTGAAAAGTTCGTTATCAAGAGGGAAGTTTGATTTCCATAGGTGCAAGATAAGGGTTATTGATAATCCCTTTCTTGCTGAGAGGGAGTGCTGAAAAATGCAGCAAAAAATTATTAATTTGATTTTCCCTTGATTAAATTGATAAAATTTGAATGTCCACATAAATAGACAACTTAGATGCAGTTAACTTGTGTGACATGCTTTGTGTCACTTAGTTTACTCAGTAAATTTGAGTTGGAGTTAGAATTCAGTTAAGCATGTTTAATTGCTAATTTGTAGCAATCATAGTCATTTATCTCAAGTTTTTTTTTTTTTTCAGTTAGACTAGTTCCAATTGTTCAAGTAACTAGTGGAAGGTTAGTTGTGTCGTGGGACTTCCGTCAAACTCAGTGATCATCCATTTAATTGATCAATAAGCCCAAATTATCTAGTTAGTGTATATAATTAGAGTTATCCAATTGAGATTGATATTCCAAGGAAATGTAACATCAGTTGTAGACTATTCTGAAGTGTACAAGCCTTGCATGCAACCTCGTGATCAACTTGAGGAATTGCGAAATCAATTTTGGAGAAATTCCTAAATAATATGGGCCTAATTCCTCAAGGAATTTCTTAAGGAAATAGGGCTCAAGCAGAGGTAGAAATTGACTCAGTATGGGTCAGAGATTCTCAGTGAGAAGAGGTATAGGTTATGCACTTGTAGGTTATGCTCAGTTGAAAAAAGAAATTGCAATACATCTCTATTCATCATATTAATGCAAGTAGGTATTGTGGTTTTTAGCAGTTTTCTTTTCTCGGGAAAAATACTATTTGAATGTATGTGATTTCTTATTATATGTCTGATATATTTGTTCTAAATTTTGAATTAATGTCTGCAGAGTAGTAGAGTAGGTTTGTGCCTTGTGATTTTGATTAAAACTTCATAAGAAGTTGCAAATCTACATCATAATTTCTACAGTTGAAACAATGCTTGTTAACCCATTCATCAAATAATCATTCAATTAATTATCAATCATGAACAAGATCCATAACAAGAGAACACCATATAACTATTCATATAACCAGAATAGAAACCATGAAAAATCATATATAAGATTGACACAATAACCAGTACATGCGTTCGTCAATCAAAATAAGGGAATAACTCATATTAACATATGCAAAAGCCAACCAAGTTGGGGAGTTCCATGTACCACCCGATCGTAGATTGGGCTGAACCAAATCTCTCTTTCAGACAATCACCCATGTTCCATATTCCAAGCAGGAATGTGGGATTATATGGGTTAAACGAAAATAGAACCAACCAGGGCTTTCAGAGGCCAAACCACCTCAACCCTCGACCACAGTGATTTCACCTAACTAGTCCAAAAATCACTAATACCAAATTAGATTGGTCTCTTCCCAATTTTTCCAGGGCTCTAGGGACTCCTATTTCAATCCACAACCTCCAAGGAACACAAGTTTTTATAGGGTTCCAAAGAACTACCATGTCAACCCACATCCTCTAAGGAGCCCAAGTTTTTCCATGGATCCAGATATTCTATCCCAACCCATAGGCACTAGGGAGCCTAAGAACCAATCAAAAATCTAGATAGAGAACCCACTACATCATGGATATCTAGGAAATGGAAAGACAAGGCTGAAACCACTCTCAATCTAGGAAAATCTCCATACCATTGACAACAAATAAACCAAGGAACCACATGCATGTACCATGCATCCAAATATCAACAAGGAATCCAGACATGCAACTTGTTACCTGCAATGTAATCCTATTGTAGTCGTCGATCCAACTTTTTCCTTATGCTCCCTTTATTTCCTTTTCTTGCCCCTTTTCTTTCCTTTGTTTACTTGCTTTCTCTCTTCCCTTGGCGCGCTCTCTCTCTCTCTCTCTCTCTCTCTCTCTCTCTCTCTCTCTCTCTCTCTAAAACTGACCCAAAGCCAACATTGACAAAAGGTTGTGAATTGTTTCTCTAATGCCTTTTTATCGTTGATGTCTAGACTCTTCCTTTCCTTTTTTCTCTTTACTTTTTTCTTTAATTTTCTTGTAGGTTTTAACCATGTACAAAAATTACCTGAAAACGAATTCTTAAAAACAAAAAATAAACAATGGTGAGAGTGTTATCACTCAGGTTGTTCCCTGGCTCCAGGAGGGAATACGACCGAGGTAACCACTAACCAATCTTTCAGCTGCAGATCCTAGCCAATCTGCAACCAGAGAGGGCTCTCTCTTTGTGATTTAGATTTGTTTGATGGTATATTAGGCTAGTTATGAGACACAAATTTTGTTTGGTGTTTGAAAGATGACATTCAGTAGAACAAGGCAGTAAGTTGAGAGAAGTTGAGACCATTGGGTTGATGGAGTCTAATCTAGTAAACTTCTGGTTACAGTTTCTTTGGCAATGGAATAGTGCAGAGCAGGATAGTTGAACATAGAACAATATTTCAAGCTGAAAGTAAGATGGAATGAAGCTAGGGAATGAAAGGCAATCAAGAATATTTCATTATGTTAACAGAGAGAAATTGTGTAAACATTAACAGGGAGCAATTAAGAATTCCTTGCTGATGTTTAATGTGTAAGAACCAAAGAGACAAGAGCACTTAAGAATTCTTGCCTATGATGGTCCTGTGGAAAACATAGAAAACTACAGGAATTGAACACAAAGTACAAACAATAAATTCTGGGTTATCCTTTTTTCCTGCAACTTAGAACATGGTATTCATATGATAAATAAATTACAAATACAATAAATCAAGAGTAAGGGAAACTTATTGATCCATGCATCAACACAAGAATTCTGCAACACATCCTTTAGCCATTGAATCCACAACCAGCAAATTCACCAACACAACATCCAATAACTTTATTTTAGAAGAGTTCTCAAAATTTACAGAGCAGGTCCAGAATGATATTCATCAGCCAATAATAATACATCTCTTTTGCAAGTATTTATAGAAGTTTACAAAATATCCTGCAGGGAAATATCTTGACATAAATTTATCCATCTACTTTGGCAAAAGCAATAACTAATGTGGAAAAAACCGCACAGTAATAACTGAGGAGATAAATATGCTGTACTGGCTACTGTAGGTGTCCTGCTTGTTGTTGATTTTTTGACTCTGATAGTCGGTTGATGACCGCTTCCCTGATGTGCTGTCCTGTTGTGCTGTCTTTTGCCACCTGTGTCTGAGCCTATTTTATCTTTTGGTGCGAATCTTCTTCCTCAGCTGATTTGATTTCTCCAGATATCACCTTTTAATTTGTACTGCTAATAATTTTACAAAAAGCAGAGCTGAACTTATTTTGGTAAAACCTCCAGCATGCTCTACCACCACTGGTCCGTTGGTAATTGATGCTTTCTCATTTTGATCAGTGTCTCATCAGCTTCAGTGTACCTGTAATAGTTTGGCTGGAAATCAAAAAGATGTGCCACCTCATGCTCAATGAAAAACAAACCTTCCAGTTTATCATACAAACTTTGCCCTGTGGGAGGGACTGTCTCTTCTGTGCTGCTTGATGATGCTGTAATCTGATTTTGCACATAGGTATTTAGCCTACTAGGCAAACCTTTGCATTGTAACATTGAAAATTTATGTCTGAAGGCTTCTACATTTGCCTGCATTTCCTGGCATTTCCTTTCTACTGTCTGAACAAAATTTCTCATGGTTAGCAGCTTCTTGACTCTTAGAATGGTCTTTGTCCTATTGTGAATGTCCAGAGATGCTAACTATTCACTGGTATGAGTGTTCAAAAAGTGAATCATTTGATTGGCTTGCTCAGGTTTATTGGCCAATAATACTCTGGCTTTTTGAGTTTCATACTGAGCCAAACCTATCAACTCTGCCTTATAAAAAATGGTTTGTATTGCTGTCCACCGATCAGCAGTAGCTTGGCTAATTTTATTTCACAAAATGGTCTTTATTTCTGTTAGGGTTCTGTGGAGAGTGAGGTCCTTCTCCAAGGCCTTTATTTTGTTCTATAGGGCCTTTACTTCCCTGGTTTTCTCTGCAACAATCATCTTTGATTTGTCATAACTAAATTCAATTTTGGCTAGTTTTTCCTTGGTCTCCTTGAGTTCTGCCATTTGGGTCTCCAAGGCTTTTATCTCTTTCATCATTTCCTCCATGCCTAAACTGGACTCCTTTAGTGCACTTGCTGTAGCTGCTATTGAAGCTAAGGCACCTGCTGTTGACGCTGGATCCAGGGGAGGTGCTGCTGTAGTGACTGCTGGAGGAGGAGCTAAAATGATTGGAGCTGTTTGGGATGGCCGAGAGGCCACCTCTGGCTGTTTCCCTTGTAGAGCCTCTTCCAATGCTTTTTCTGTGTCCAATAGTCATTGGTTCATCCTCATGAGCAGGCTGACCACATCCTCTTCTTCCTTTTTTTGTGCCACCTCTGTAGTTTGAGGATGTATTGTAGCTGGCAGCTTCAATTGTCTTCTTAGAGATGCTATGTCCTCCTCCTTTTTCCTTATTAAGGCCTGTGCGCCTTTGGGATCCTTGGGATCATGTCCCAACTCTACAATGATTTCTTCCAAGGATTTTATTCTATTATCCTTGGCCAATGATGAGGCTTTCTCCAGCTCTAATTGGGAAGAAGTGTTATACAATAAATTTTGTAATCTGTGGGCCATTAGAGCTTTATTTGCTAAGGCGGAGTACACCATTTCTCCAGCCTGTTTATGCAATTCAATCTGGTCTATTGGATGGATGTATTTGGCAAGAACTTCCAGATTGGTTCTGATGTAATCTGCAACTGACTGTGGCTGTTGTACAGTGGGTCTAAAGTGACTAAGAGTCATCTTCCCTGCTTGCATGTCATCGGCTGCCATCAGCCTTTGTTGATTTGTAGGAGCCATTCTTAACAATTGATTGTAAAGTTGAAACCTCACTGGTTCGTTTCTAGCTTTAATTTCAGTGAATGCTCTTTTGATATCCGAGCCCTGCTTGGTCTGCTGCTTGGAGGATGAAACCTCCCCACCTGGCTGTCTCTCTTGCTCCTGTTGAAAAGAGCTAGCTGATGTTTCCAAAATAGGAGGGATCTGTTGTTCAGAAGTTCCCTCACCCCCGATATTACCTGTGGTCTCTTCAGTAAATTCCTCCTCGGAATAGGGGTTTAGCCTCTGTCTCTTTTCCCCTTGCTGATCTGTAGATGTCCCTGTGGGTGTGTCTTCAGGTCTGTCCCTCTTTTTAGCTCTTTCTTCATTGTGAGGGGTTTGCAGTACAGGGATTTCAGCTGCCTTTATTTGGGTTGAAGGGCCTTGTTCTTGACCCTTTTCCTGATTTGTGGATGGTTGTTCTGCCATTGTACTCTGTTGTTCTGAATGCTCAATTTCCTTGCCTTTCCCTGCAGGTGGAATGGCTTCTTTAGCCGACTATTATGAAGATGTAGCAGATGATGTGCTTGCTCCAATATGTTGAGGCTGTGTGAAGGGGACCTAGTTTTCGGGTGCCTGAGGTAAGGTGGAGACAACAGGTTGAGCTGAAGTGGTGCACTATGGAGATGACTAAGCTAGGTGACAAACTGTGCAGCAGCGGAGGCCAACTCGTCGTAAAATCGCATGCAAGGTTGCACAGTCAACCAATTCGTAAATAAACAATAAAATTGGCTTTCCCATCTTTTTATACAATTTTGGACTTTTCGAGCCTTTTTGGTGCGTTTTGGGGATGACATCAGCATGACATTGGTTTGTCCGGTAGTGGAGTACGGAGGGTGACGTGGTTGTTGACATGGTTGCTCACCAGGAGGGTGACATGGCGGACACGGCGACAGGAGAAACAACGCGGGTGATGACGTAACGGCTGACAGGAGAGTGACGTGGGCGGAAGGACAGAAGGTGGTAAGCGGTTTCCATCGGACTGCCTTTGGTACGGGGGCGGTATCTGTCAGAGCCGGCCTGATGCAATCAAAAAATGCCGGGTGTCCCTGTGTATGACGGGAAAACCGTCGACCATCGGGTACTAACGTCCCATCGTCGGGGCGCATCCGATATCGTTAAGGACCGTTGAATCTAGGGAAGGCGATCTGACAGTGGATGGGAGGGTAAGTTACCAGAGGTTTAGCAGAGCCGCAAACATAATAACGTTTAATTTTTGTAAGGTTGGGGCGGGTTTAAGACTTTGGGTTATTTGGCAACTGTGGAGCGGACCCGACGCTTTAATTAAAAAAAGGTCAATTAAATGGGTTTATTGCATGGGTAAGGTAAGGTATGCTTATTTGTTTGACCAGGGGTCTAACAAATCCCACTAGGACATGTGGTAGGCCATCATTGGTCCCAGATGGACCAATGGTTCCCAAGGACTTTATGAACCATAGCCATATTAGGCAGGGATGGGATATATATAGTTTTTTGGGGTTTTTTGCTTTTAATACATAATAAGGGTAGGGAAACATTAATCTAGGAGTTATATACATAGAGTTAGGGTGTTAATATGATAAGTGATAGGGAAATGCTAAGTTTATAGAGTAAAACTTAGATTTTTGATGAGATGTAGGGGAAATGAGATGATGGTTTTTACACAAGAAATGTGGCTTGTGTTTACCAAGCAAAGGCAATATTTTGCTTAGTACCTTGCAAAATGAAATGGATTAGGACTATTTGAGCAGATCTCAATATCCTTAAGGGATGTTAGTGAAACTTGTGGGGGAAATGAAAGGGGAAGTTAGTCATGCTCCACTGAACTTGCAACCACTTTGCCATGATGCTCGTGATACTGTGTAAACTGAACATCATTCTGCTTTCTGCAACCTCATAATTATCTGCCTACCCAACCTAAAATATCTAACATTTTTTCTTCCTTTGATTGGGTGCATTTGAGCTAGCAAACCCTGCTTTTCCTTTTTTCTTTTGACTGCCCTCCTATCTAAAACTATCCTTATTTCAACCAAGGGCTCAGATTGAGCAGTTGGGCCCTTTATTTCTCTATCTAATCTAGTGATCTGCCAAGCTTGAACTGTTTGAGCAAATCTTATTCTCTATTCTAAAACAAGAAATTTGAACATGAACTAGCCAGGGTTGCACTGTCTGGCTATTCATCAACTGTAAGAAAATCAGTAATTTCACTTCCTTGTTTGCATGTGTTATCAAGCAACTTTCCCAGTCTT
This sequence comes from Pinus taeda, assembly GCA_000404065.3. Classification (NCBI taxonomy): domain Eukaryota; kingdom Viridiplantae; phylum Streptophyta; class Pinopsida; order Pinales; family Pinaceae; genus Pinus; species Pinus taeda. Next base: position 245,536 of record APFE030820906.1, on the reverse strand, counting down.
CCCTTGGAATTGCTTTCTTTTCTCTTTATCTGAATCTTGATTGTTGATAATATGGAACCTTTGCAGTATGGAAAGGATGATCATATTTGGTACTTCCACAATCAATCATGAGAAATGACACTTATTGGTATAGGAACCTAACAGTGGCTCCACTTGGGGATGGCTTTTCCAAGAGAAAAGCCAAGAACAGCAGGTCAGATGGCCTCATTCTTATTTCTTGCTGTGTTTATAAAACTTCCTTCTGCTGCAAGCTAACCAATTGAACCATTGTGGCGTGAATGCTTTTCACATCAGCTGATCTGAATGTAATTGCAACTCTGTCTTTGGAGGTTGATCAGAGTTGTTTTTCATAAACAATCAAGAGAAAACTTTGGAACAGTAGAGATGCAAAAAATGAACATCAAGGGTGGTATATCTGTTGGCTTCCTTCTCAAAATTTACTGCATCATATCTCCTATCCTAATGCTGAAATGAACTGCTAAAGTCAACCCTTTTTATGTACAAACTACCCTCTCCTTGTGTTTTAACAAGGAGGGTCAAAATAATGCTTGAGCATTCGCCCATTGACTGGGCCTTCCTGAGCTTCTGTGCCATTCAAACTCTTCAAAAAATAGGTGTTGTTTCCTTGTACAGCCTGGATGACAAAAGGGCCTCTCCATAGGAAATCAAATTTGCCAGGTTTTCCTTTGTCTTCCCTTCTAGAGTCCCACTTTAGTACTTTGTCTCCTATGAAGAAGTCTTCATCTTTTGTTCTTTTGTCAAAAATTTTCTTGAGTTTGTCTTGCAGAATCTGAGTTCTCCGATATACTTCCTCTCTAGTTTGCTACAAGTGAATAGTTTGATTGATTCTCCTTTGGATTGCATTGGGTTCTGCTTGTAACTCTTGCAACAATTTGATCATAGGGATTCCCAAGGATGAGGGGAACACAACCTCCATGCCATAAAGCAATTCATATGGGCTAGTTCCAATAGATCTTTTTGTGGTCAGTCTGTCCGCCCATAGTGCATTTACTAACTTTTTATGCCAGTTCTTTTTGTTCTCTTCCAAGACCTTTTTGATGATATTGATCAGGCTTTTATTAGATGACTCTGCTAGGCCATTACCTTGAGGGTAATAAGCTATGGAATGACCTAAGGTAATGTGGTATTTGTGGCAAAAACTGATCATTCTTTTGGACTTGAAGGCAGCAACATTGTCTGTAATAATCTTTTTTGGACATCCAAATCTAGACAGGATATTGGTTTCTAAGAATTGCATGATGATTGAGTCATTGGCTTGCCTACAAGGGATAGCTTCTATCCATTTGGTAAAGTAATCTGTGGCAGTTAAGATCCATTTGTGTTGTCTAGAAGAGGAAGGATGAATTTCTCCAATGAAGTCTAAACCCCATTGTTGAAAAGGCCTTTCAGTCGAAATAGGTTTGAGGGGCAAGGGCAACAACTTCCTCTTGCCTTCAAAGATCTGGCATTTATGGTAGGAAACTACAAATTTTCTCACATCGGTAAAAAGGGAGGGCCAATAAAAACCAGCTCTTAGAATCTTATCAGCTGTGGATTTCCAGTATAGGTGTCCTCCACAGTCCCCTGCATGAAATTCCTTGAGTATTTTGTCAGTTTCATCCTGAACTAAGCAATTGAGCAAAACACCTTCATGATTTTTCCAAAATAAAACCTTGTCTATAATACAAAACTTTGAAGCTTTCATTTTCAAGAATCTCTTTTTGGTTCTGGATAACCCTGGAGGAGCTTGC
>APFE030820906.1:228912-243334 GCA_000404065.3 Pinus taeda | reverse complement strand
CAGTTCATTGATGTCAAGGGCTTGAAAGTTGGTTTCAGTCATTAATTTGGCTAACCCTTGTCCTTTTATGAGTTTTGTCATACTCTAGAATGTTGGCTATCCATTTGCCCATTTTACCTTCAATTCCTTCTTGAGCAAGAATATCTTTGACTACTACATTTAGAACATAGGCAATTATATGAGAGTACAAGATATAAATTCTGAAATCCTTTATGGCCTTCACAAGAGCATATGCTTGCTTCTCCATGATTTGGTATTTGAGTGGGGCATCTCTAAGTGTCTTGCTGAAGAAAGCAATGGACTTTTCACATCTTAGGTCATCTTTTTGTAATAGGACTGCAGTAATAGTATGCTCGGATGCAAAGGAAAAGATTATAAAATCTTTACCAAACCTGGGAATTGTAAGAATAGGTGTTCTTGTCAAAGCTATTTTGATTTCCTTAAAGGCTTGTTTAGCTTCTATTGTCCATCTGACTTTAGAATCTTTCTTCAGCATATTATTCAACAGTCTAATGAGCTCGGCCAGATTGGGAATGGATCTTCTTAGGAAATTAATTTTCCCTAGAAAGGCTTGTAATTCTTTGATGTTTCTTGGGTGAGGGACTTGAAGGATGGCCTGTATTCTGTCTGGATCTATTCTTATTCCATCTTTGGAAATTATGTGACCTAGGAGTTTGCCTTCTTTTAGGCCAAATAATGATTTCTTTGGGTTCAATGATATGCCATATTTTCTGCAAATTAGAAACACTTGCCTTAAATGATCTAAATGTTCTTGGTCTGATTTTGAAAAAGCAGTGAGATCATCAAGGTATACGATTAAAAAGTCATGGATCTCTTTAGCAAAGGCTATGTCCATCGCTCTCTGAAATGTGGCCCCTGCATTTTTGAGTCCAAAAGGCATTTTCACATATTTAAAGGTTCCCCAGGGTGTTGTAAAGGCCGTTTTATCTTGGTAATTTGGGTGAACTAAAATCTGATTAAATCTTGAGAATCCATCTAGCAATGAGATCCTTGAAGCACCCACTACCCTTTGTAAAATGTGATCCATCTTGGGTAAGGGGTAGTGGTCTTTGAGAGAGACTTTATTCAAATTTCTCAGGTCAACACAAAGCCTTATCTCTCCAGTTTTCTTTCTAGTGGGCACTAGATTTGAAATCCATTCAGAAAACCTAATGGGTGCAATTATTCCAACTTGATACATTCTTATGACTTCTTTTTCAATAAGGGGAAGGAGGACTGGATTAATCCTTCTCAGCTTTTGTTTAAAAGGTTTATGGTTTTCTTTCAAGGGTATTGTATGTTGGATAACAGATGTGGCATAGGATTTTAAATCCTTATAGCTCCATGCAAAGACATCGTGGAACTCAGTAAACAACTTAATGTATTTGACCTTTTGGTCAGGAGGCAATGTTTTGGAGAGTTTTATCGTTTTGGAATTTTTTGTGGTCCCAATGTTGCAGTCTTCAATTTCTGCATTTAACGGTTGCATTTTTGGTCCTCTGGGAATGTCATTTGAATCAAATATATCTTCTAAAGGAGTTAGGCCTATGGGTAGGACATTGTCCTTCAGCTCAATTACTTCAGATTCTTCCTCAATCATTTCATCAAAGTTGATTTGTTTGAGTTCTTGCAGTTTTCTGTGATTAAAAGTTGTTGGATGCAAAATTAAATTTGTTGTTTCAGCTGATATATTTGGCTCAACTTTGTTAATTTGTTGTTGATCATCAATAGTGCTTGTGTCTATGTTTATGCTTGAAAATTCTTATTTTAAAGTGAGGAAGTTATTGATTTGGGTGTCATTCTCAAATACTTGCCAATTTTTCACATTATCTGGGATAGCAGGTCTGTGTTTGATCTCAGCAGTGAAGTGATGATTGGGCTCAAAAGGCAGTTTACAAGTGCTGGCAAAGGTTGCCAAACTATGTGCATGTAGGTTGTGTTTTCTTGGAATTTTAGTGAGTTGTGATTCCAAGAAAGTGTTCAGTATTTCCATAGCTGCACCTCTATAAGCTCTTAGCCTAGGATCATTTGTAACAAAGTTTCCCTTTATCTGTTGTATTATCATATCTAAGTCTCCTAGAATTGAAATCTTGGTCACCCCTAGACTTCTGATTAGTTTAAGTCCCAGCAAAAGGGCTTCATATTTAGCCATATTGTTTGTGCACTTGAAATTTAGCCTATATGCATGACCCTGAGCATGGTCATTTTGTATGTTGTGTATCGAAATCCCTGCCCCTGCTCCCAATTTGTTTACTAATCCATCAAACTCTAAGTACCATAAAATTTCTTGATCAACGCTTGTCTCAGCATTTTTGGGGACTTGCTTGGTGGGCAGTGAGTTTGAACTTTGTAGCTGGTTTGATATGTCAGGTTCACTTGTTACTTCAATCACATCAACAATTTTTTGGTGTTGGTCACTAGATTGTTCGTTCATGTTCATTGTTGGTGTTGTTTCTAGGAGTTTGGCCTCAGCTTTGGAGCACATGTCAGCATTGTATAAGATAAATGAATCCATGTCAGAGTGTATGGAATAGATGGGGAAGTTTTCGGGCTTCTCTTGATTGCTAACCACATATTTCATCAATATTTCCCGGTACAATCTCTTTGGGTGGCCAAATACTGAAATGGTGGCATATGACACATCTAGTTGCAAGGATCCTTGAAGTTTTGCACCCCAATATCTAGATAATAGCATACCATATTTAGGTGGGATATCAGCTACCACCACATCCATCAAGATTGTTCTGGCTGGATATTGGACTAAAGATACACAAAGATCTTTGATCAGGCCTAGACACCTGACCTGGCTGGAATCAAATGAGAATAGGTCCTTATATGGCCTTGTGATATTTAGGTCTAGCTTTTCCATTACTAACTTGGGCATTAGATTATGGGAAGCACCTGAATCAAACATTGCATTATGTAACACTTTGTCATGAATGTTTAAGCTCACATAGAATGGAGGAACTCCTCCATCTACTGTCTTACCATTGACTTCAGGACCAAAAAACAGTTTTGGTTGATCATCTAGGACATTGACTGCATCCCTATTTTCAGATATTTGAAGTGACCTATTAATCTGTTCCCTGTAGACTTCATGTTTAGACAGTTCTGACAATGGAATGACTATTTTTATCTTACCTATTTCTGTTTCTACGTTGAAGGGTTTTTCCACTTGCACTCTTGTATTGTGGACAACAGACTTTTCCTTTTCTGTTGTGTTTTCCAAGTTCTTTTCTTTATCATGATTACTATAAGGAACTGCCTCTATTTTGGAGTTTACTACATCAGATCTCTTTACAATTTCTTTTGGAAAATAGGAAGAAGATGGGTGAGTGTTTGATGGTTCTAGGTCTGAAATGTCTTCTATGATGGGCTCTTTTGGGTTGAGGTCTGTCTCAGCTATGAATTCTGTGAGCAGAGAAGCATCTTTAGTTCCCTTGGGTTGTTTGGTATCTTTCAGTTTGGTAGGTTCAGGTACATTTATTGTCCTACTTCTCAATTTATATTGTTTATGAACCTCATAGACTGCTGCATCATAGCCTTCCTTAAAATCAAATGATTCTCCAGACTTGGTTTGAGATTGATTTAAATTATGAGGCTCCTGATCCTCCTGTGTCAAGAAAATTTGTTGATCACCGTTTAAACCCATTAGATTAATTTGAGTGTCCATTGCAGGCTCACTTGAGGTTGAGGCTTCAACATAGTTCTCTTGAAATGGGGGTCTGATGTTCTGATCAGGACCAGTCCTTCCAGCAGTAGGGTTTTGATTCTTTCTAAAGTTTGGGATTCTTGTTGAGTTACTAGGTTGCCCTTCCCAAGATGATTTCCTTTCAATGGTATCCACTATATCTCCTAATCTATCCATACCTTTAATGATTGCATCTAATTTTTTCTCAACTGCTGAAGGTTCTTCTTTAAAAGTTGTTCTCCTTTCAGTTCTATCCCGGTTTCGTTTGGCAATCAAGTTTGCTTCTACACTAACAGCTACACTCTGCATGTCTGCTAGGCTTAATGGGGCTCTTTCCCTCAGCTGATATGCCATGTCTGAATCAAATCCATCAGGGAATTTGATCAAGGTGAAGTCAGGAGGAGGTCTGAGGTTCTGAGGAATGGCACTATAGACATTATTGAACCTTGCACAATAGTCTTGAACGGTTTCTTGTGGGCCCCTTTTTACATTGTCATATTCAGTTAAAATGTGTAAAGGGTATTTTTTCTTTTCCCATCTATTTAAAAAGGCTTGATATAGGGCCTTAAGGTTGTCTATAGAATTTGCAGTGAGTGTCCTAAACCAGGTCCTCACATCACCAGTTAGGCTTTGGACAAAGATTCTCATTCTCACATAATCATCATCAATTTCATAGTTCTCAAAATAATCCTGCATTTTCTTAGTGTGATGTTGAGCTATATAGGAACTATCACCATCAAAATAGGTGATGTTGCTTTGATAATCTTGGGGCATGGCCCCTGGATTGGCAGGTAACTGCAAAGGAGCATAACGGTTGGCCATATTTACAGGGATAAATGGGGCAGCAGGAAGAATAAAAGGGTTGGAACAAGGGGAACAAGAGTGGAAATATGGGTAGTGGATGGGGGAGTGGAAAGTATACTTTGAGGTGTTGATGAAGAACTTGGAGAGGCTGTAGTATTGACAGAAGGAACTGTGACTCTTCCAAGGGAAAGTTCAGATTTTGTAAGGTTTTGTTGAAGTATATCAAAGTTTGAATCAACAGTTTCTAAGCTTTCTTGTCTCCTAAGGGTTTTTGGGATTAAGTTAGGATTTTCAAAGATAGCTAGGGGATTAGGATCTGGATTGGATCTGGTGTAATGAGTTTTCTTTTTTGGAGCCAACTTCTAAATCTATTTTTGGAATTTTTTCTTGAATCTGTTTAAAGCAGGGAAATTAACCTCTTCTTGATTCAGAATCCCCAGTGGAGTCGCCAATAATGTTATCACTCAGGTTGTTCCCTAGCTCCAGGAGGGAATACGGTTGAGGTAACCACTAACCAATCTTTCAGCTGCAGATCCTAGCCAATCTGCAACCAGAGAGGGCTCTCTCTTTGTGATTTAGATTTGTTTAATGGTATATTAGGCTAGTTATGAGACACAAATTTTGTTTGGTGTTTGGAAGATGACATTCAGTAGAACAAGGCAGTAAGTCGAGAGAAGTTTAGACCATTGGGTTGATGGAGTCTAATCTAGTAAACTTATGGTTACAATTTCTTTGGCAATGGAATAGTGCAGAGCAGGATAGTTGAACATAGAACAATATTTCAAGATGAAAGTAAGATGGAATGAAGCTAGTGAATGAAAGGCAATCAAGAATATTTCATTGTGTTAACAGAGGGAAATTGTGTAAACATTAACAGGGAGCAATTAAGAATTCCTTGCTAATGTTTAATGTGTAAGAACCAAAGAGACAAGAGCACTTAAGAATTCTTGCATATGATGGTCCTGTGGAAAACATAGAAAACTACAGGAACTGAACACAGAGTACAAACAGTAAATTCTGGGTTATCCTTTTTTCCTGCAACTTAGAACATGATATTCATATGATAAATAAATTACAAATACAATAAATCAAGAGTAAGGGAAACTTATTGATCCATGCATCAACACAAGAATTTTGCAACACATCCTTTAGCCCATGAATCCACAACTAGCAAATTCACGAACACAACATCCAATAACTTTATTTTAGAAGAGTTCTCAAAATTTACAGAGTAGGTCCAGAATGATATTCATCAGCCAACAATAATACATCTCTTTTGCAAGTATTTATAGAAGTTTACAAAATATCTCGTAGGGAAATATCTGGACATAAATTTATCCATCTACTCTGGCAGAAGTAATAACTAATGTGGAAAAAACTGCGCAATAATAACTGAGGAGATAAATATGCTGTACTGGTTGCTATAGGTGTCTTGCCTGTTGTTGACTTTTTGACTCTGATAGTCGGTTGATGACCGCTTCCCTGATGTGCTGTCCTGTTGTGTTGTCTTTTGCCACCTGTGTCTGAGCCTGTTTTATCTTTTGGCATGAATCTTCTTCCTCAGCTGATTTGATTTCTCCAAATATCACCTTTTAATTTGTACTGCTAATAATTTTAAAAAAATGAGAGCTGAACTTATTTTGGTAAAACCTCCAGCATGCTCTACCAGCACTGATCCGTTGGTAATTGATGCTTTCTCATTTTGATCAGTGTTTCATCAGCTTCAGTGTACCTGTAATAGTTTGGTTGGAAATCAAAAAGATGTGCCACCTCATGCTCAATGAAAAACAAACCTTCCAGTTTATCATACAAACTTTGCCCTGTGGGAGGGACTGTCTCTTCTGTGCTGCTTGATGATGCTGTAATCTGATTTTGCACATAGGTATTTAGCCTATGAGCATATTGTTCTTGCTTTAACAACTTCCCACTGCTAGTAACTAAGCTAGGCAAACCTTTGCATTGTAACATTGAAAATTTATGTCTGAAGGCTTCTACATCTGCCTGCATTTCCTGGCATTTCCTTTCTACTATCTGAACAAAATTTCTCATGGTTAGCACTTTATTGACTCTTAGAATGGTCTTTGTCCTGTTGTGAATGTCCAGAGATGCTAAATTTTCACTAGTATGAGTGTTCAAAAAGTGAATCATTTGATTGGCTTGCTCAGGTTTATTGGCCAATAATACTCTAGCTTTTTGAGTTTCATACTGAGCCAAACCTATCAACTCTACCTGATCAAAAATGGTTTTTATTGCTATCCACTGATCAACAATAGCTTGGCTAATTTTGTCCCACAAAATGGTCTTTATTTCTATCAGGGTTCTGTGGAGAGTGAGGTCCTTCTCCAAGGCCTTTATTTTGTTCTCTAGGGCGTTTACTTCCCTGGTTTTCTCTGCAACAGTCATCTTTGATTTGTCATAACTAACCTCAATTTTGGCTAGTTTTTCTTTGGTCTCCTTGAGTTCTTCCATCTGGGTCTCTAAGGCTTTTATCTCTTTCATCATTTCCTCCATGCTTAAACTGGCCTCCTTTAGTGCACTTGCTGTAGCTGCTGTTGAAGCTAGATCCAGGGGAGGTGCTGCTGTAGTGACTGCTGGAGGAGGAGTTGAAATGATTGGAGCTATTTGGGATGGCCGAGAGGCCACCTCTGGCTGTTTCCCTTGTAGAGCCTCTTCCAATGCTTTTTCAGTGTCCAACAGTCTTTGGTTCATCCTCATGAGCAGGCTGACCACATCCTCTTCTTCCTTTTGTTGTGCCACCTTTGTAGTTTGAGGATGTATTGTAGCTGACAGCTTCAATTGTCTTCTCAGAGTTGCTATGTCCTCCTCCTTTTTCCTTATTAAGGCCTGTGCGCCTTTGGGATCCTTGGGATCATGTCCCAACTATACAATGATTTCTTCCAAGGATTTTATTCTATTATCCTTGGCCAATGATGAGGCTTTCTCCAGCTCTAATTGGGCAAAAGTGTTATACAATGAATTTTGTAATCTGTGGGCCATTAGAGCTTTATCGGCTAAGGTGGAGTACACCATTTCTCCAACCTGTTTATGCAACTCAATCTGGTCTATTGGATGGATGTCTTTGGCAAGAACTTCCAGATTGGTTCTGATGTAATTTGCAGCTGACTGTGGCTACTATACAGTGGGTCTAAAGTGACTAAGAGTCATCTTCCCTACTTGCATGTCATAGGCTACCATCAGCCTTTGTTGATTTGTAGGAGCCATTCTTAACAATTGATTGTAAAGCTGAAACCTCACTAGTTCCTTTCTAGCTTTAATTTCAGTGAATGCTCTTTAGATATCCGAGCCCTACTTGGTCTGCTGCTTGGAGGATGAAACCTCCCCACCTGGCTGTCTCTTTTTCTCCTACTGAAAGGAGCTGGCTAATGTTTCCAAAATAGGAGGGATCTGTTGTTCAGAAGTTCCCTCACCCTTGATATTACCTGTGGTCTCTTTCGTAAATTCCTCCTCAGAATAGGGGTTTAGCCTCTGTCTCTTTTCCCCTTGCTGATCTGTAGATGTCCCTGTGGGTGTGTCTTCAGGTTTGTCCCTCTTTTTATCTCTTTCTTCATTGTGAGGGGTTTGCAGTACAGGGATTTCAGCTGCCTTTATTTGGGTTGAAGGGCCTTGTTCTTGACCCTTTTCCTGATTTGTGGATGGTTGTTCTGCCATTGTACTCTGTTGTTCTAAACGCTCAATTTCCTTGCCTTTCCCTACAGGTGGAATGGCTTCTTTAGCCGGCTGTTGTGAAGATGTAGTAGCTGATGTGCTTGCTCCAATATTTTGAGGCTGTGTGAAGGGGACCTAGTTTTCGGGTGCCTGAGGTAAGGTGGAGACGGCAGGTTGAGCTGAAGTGGTGCACTGTGGAGTTGACTGAGCTAGGTGACAAATTGTGTAGCAACGGAGGCCAACTCGTCGTAAAATCGCATTCAAGGTTGCGCAGTCAACCAATTCATAAATAAACAATAAAATTGGCTTTCCCGTCTTTTTATACAATTTTGGACTTTTCAGGCCTTTTGGCGCATTTTGGGGATGACATCAGCATGACGTTGGTTTGTCCGGTAGTGGAGTACGGAGGGTGACGTGGTCGCTGACACGGTTGTTGACCAGGAGGGTGACATGGCAGACACGTCGACAGGAGAAACATCGCGGGTGATGACGTAACGGCTGACTGGAGAGTGACGTGGGCGGAAGGACGGAAGGCGGTAAGCGGTTTCCATCGGACCGCCTTTGGTACGGGGGAGGTATCTATCAGAGCCGGCCAGATGCAATCAAAACGCGCCATTTGTCCCTGTGTACGACGGGAAAACCGTCGACCATTGGGTACTAACATCCCATCGTCGGGGCGCTTCCGATATCGATAAGGACCGTCAAATTTGGGGAAGGCGATCCGACGGTGGACGGGAGGGTAAGTTACCTGAGGTTTAGCAGAGCCGCGAGCATAATAACATTTAATTTTTGTAAGGTTGGGGCGGGTTTAAGACTTTGGGTTATTTGGCAGCTGCGGAGCGAACCCGACGCTTTAATTAACAAAAGTTTAATTAAATGGGTTTATTGTGTGGGTAAGGTAAGGTATGGTTATTTGTTTGACCAGGGGTCTAACAAATCCCACTAGGACACGTGGTAGGCTATCATTGGTCCCAGATGGACCAATGGTTCCCAAGGACTTTCTGAACCATAGCCATATTAGGCGGGGATGGGATATATATAGTTTTTTGGGGTTTTCTCTTTTAATACATAATAAGGGTAGGGAACATTAATCTAGGAGTTACATACATAGAGTTAGGGTGTTAATATGATAAGTGATAGGGAAATGCTAATTTTATAGAGTAAAACTTAGATTTTTATGAGATGTAGGGGAAATGAGATGATGGTTTTTACACAAGAAATGTGGCTTTTGTTTACCAAGCAAAGGCAATGTTTTTCTTAGTACCTTGCAAAATGAAATGGATTAGGACTATTTGAGCAGATCTCAATATCCTTAAGGGATGTTAGTGAAACTTGTGGGGGAAATGAAAGGGGAAGTTAGTCATGCTCCACTGAACTTGTAACCACTTTGCCATGATGCTGGTGATACTATGTAAATTGAACATCATTCTGCTTTCTGCAACCTCATAATCATCTGCCTACCCAACCTAAAATATCTAACATTTTTTCTTCCTTTGATTGGGTGCATTTGAGCTAACAAACTGATGAGCCCCAAAATTGGTAACTTGTTGGGCTCATTTGGCCTAATTATCCTTGTTCAGTCCTTGTTAAATCCTTCATTTTCCATAGCTTATGCATTATTTTCAGTATGTTTATGTCATTTGTATGAATAAGGGTAGTCACTCTTCCTAGGTGGCTAACACGTGCTCATTTCAGGTTTTTTGACACATGTTGGAGCAAAACTAAGCAATCATGGGCTAGAAGATAGCCAAGCCTAAGGTGAGAATTCGTAGGGCGGTTTTCTATGGCATTAAATAACCCTTCCTCGGGATCTTCACCCCCAACTCCGAGCTCCAAAGGCCACCAAAACCGAATCTAGAAGGCAGCCAAGTAGATTTTGGAAGGGACTATCTAACTCACAGTTTGGATAGCCGAGTTCCACAGATTGAGAAGGCCAGCTAGGCCCCTCGTGATGTATAAATGTTGAGGCCTCACCCTTCGTAAGGGACTTTTGAAACCATTGCATATTTTTCACCACAGTGTTGTTAGCTTGACTTTGTTCTCTTGTAGCCATTTTTGGCATAACTCGTATGACTATCTTTTGATAATGAGAAGCAGTCCGATTTTATATCAACTCTGAGTTTTCTATAGGAGCCATAGCTCTCAGGGTTGGGCACAACCTCAGAGCCTAGGGCATCCTTTCTGTACTGTTACTTTTCCTTTATGCATCACTGTTTCCCTTTATGCATTTGAAACGTATTTCTGTTAGGCAGATTTAGTTGTGTTGCTAGAATAGATCATTGTTTATGAATAGAATTGCTTTAGGTGTTTTGGTAAGATAATAACAAAAAAATCTCCAAAGAAAAGGGACAACCACACTCTCGGTTTCACCTCATCCCTATTGGATCAGGGGCTGGAATTGAAGAAACAGTGTTGCCCAACAAAAACACTAGTTTGCTTGACCATGCAATCCTTAGTGTACTATTTTCCTTTGCAGAAGTTAGTTATGGGTTTAGATCTCTGAAAATGTTTCTTTGCATAGTTGATGTACATGGTTTTCTTTCCAATAAAGCTATTGTTCATTCATGTTATTGATAGTTAGACTAGATTAGCTAGGACTTTGATCATTTGCAAGACTTTGTTGATTCGGTTGAATGTACACCGTGCAGGGCATCTCCACCACTCTTTCATCCACCAAAACATCATCTGAGCCACCTGTTCCATCTCCTAGATGGGTTCCTCATCTCCCATCTGTCCTTTTTCCACGTAACCCTACCTACTTTCTCAATCATTGCCTTAGCCCTCTTCAAGCCAAGTCATCCTTCTACACCTTCTCACCACTCCACCCACCAGTTTCTGTGTCACTCTAGGCCCATATCCTACCTCCTTATCCATCTATGCATCTCCCCTCACTCACCCATCCTCTAAAATCCACTTTTTAAACATCCTATAGAAATTTCTGAACATCCTATAGAAATCTCTGAACATCCTATAGAACCCCTGCAGACTTCCTGTAGAAGCTCACAAATGAGGTTTCTTGATAGAAAAACTTTGTGAAACTCTCTGGAAGAGTGTTGAGGACTCCTTAGATCCTCTCTGAACCTTCTCAACCTTTTCCAAGCATTCCTCCTCCTTGATCCACCCTTGCACAGTAAAGAACAGTGAAAGCATATGCATGATAAAATTGACAACTTAATCAAAATTACAAAAAGATGTTTTCTTAGGATAGAGGTAGTCTAGACACATGTATTTTACCTTCATAGAAGTAATGGCATCTCTTTCAGTAGTTTGTATGCTCATCCTTGCAACAGTAGGACTAGCTGGTAGAATTAGGGTTTGCACTTTTCTCCAGATTTTCAATCTCTTTTCGCAAATAGATTAGCTTTCTTCGAGTTAGCTTTCATCCATCAATTACAAAGCTTCTTCTAAGAGCTCAAAGAAGTTGGCTTAAGCTCCTAGCGGACTTGTGCCAGCTGACCAAGTGACAGCTGCGACAAGGGCTAGTACTTTTGCATACAGCACCGTCGCTTCCAAGTTTGTTACGAAGACCGGGTTGATAAAAGTAAAGAAGGGAGTCCCAGGAGTTGTAGCATTATTGCTGCAATACTGGAGCCCACCATCTTTTTGGCGCCGTTGCCGGGGAAACGTCAGAGTATTTGTGATTATTGCTTTTCTTCTATTTTTTTTCCTACAACCTTCTGCTAAGTAGTTTATTTCAGTTCCATTCTGCAATTTCATTTTCGAAAAAGTAGAATAGACATTTCCTGCTTTCATAGATTAGCACTTCAATTCCACAATTTCAAATCTGCAACCGTAGATTAGCATTTCAATTCCGCAATTTCAATTCTGCAAGCGTAGCTTAGCATTTCAATTCCGCAATTTCAATTTTGCAAGCGTAGCTTAGCACTTCATTCCTGCAATTTCATTTGAGCAAAATAGATTAGTCCTTTCCTGATTTCATTTCAATTCCACATTTTCATTTCAACAAGATAGTTAGTTGCAGTTCAATCTATTTTAGTTTTGTAGGTACCAGCAGAGAGAAAAAAAAGCAAAAGCAATAAAAAATGTCTTTCCATTTCATGCCTCGTAGGAAAAGAGATAAAACCAGCAAATTCTTACCCAACACCCCCACCACATCACTGAGTCAACCTTCTCTCTTCTCTGGTGACAGTGAGCTAGAAGAACCTATAGGTGAACCTCCTGAAATATACGAAGATCCTATAACAGAAGAAGAGTTAGGGAACACTCCATCTGAAGCGATGGCTGAAAACCGAAACGGTAGAAGAGAAGATGAGAGAATAGGTGCCTTTCCCATCCGAGAGACCAATGGAGACATGAAAATGAAAAACATAAGTCCCTCTGCTCTACCTCACTTCCATGGACTGACCACTGAAGACCCTGATACCTTCTTGTTTGAGTTTGTTGTCCTTTGTCGAACTTATGACTATGCTGAGGATGAGCAAAAGCGGAAACTCTTTCCCTCTACCCTCAAGGACGCGACATTACGCTAGTTCATGGGGTTACCTGGAAACAATATCACCACTTGGGCTCAGATGTAGCAAGCTTTCAATACCAAGTACCAGGACTACTGTAGATCCAAGGAAACTAAGGGAGAAATCTTTCGGATGACCATGGGAAGCGATGAATCTTTAGAAGACTACGAGGAAAGGTTCCAACTCAGTTATAAATGGGCCAGGTGCACACTTGACCTGGAATCTCTGAAGCTGGTTCTGCTCCGAGGAGTCCCTGAATACCTTCTAGACACCCTAAACATGCTGGCTGGAGGAGACATCTACCAATTACCTTACGAGGACATAAAGACCGTATTTAGAAACCATTCTAGGGCGGCCCGAAAGAGAGGTAGGGGGAATCATCTTTCAGCTAGTACCTCTTTTTCCAAGCATGAGTTTGCTAACCAAATCGAAGACCTCAAGAGTGAAATGAGACAGACTATTGCCATGCAACTTGATACCTTTCGAATTCAACAAAAGAAAGAAGAAGCTGAGAGGGCTTTGGCCATTTTTTGTCCTAGATGCACGAGGAAGCATCCCAAGAATGAGTGCCCATTGCACTCAGTAGACGTATGTTTCGTTTGTGAGGAAGACCACCCCACCAACCAATGCCCTACCTTGCCGGGATTTAAAGCCATGTACCTAGGGACTGAGGTGGCTACTGAACCTATCTACTTCCTCAACCAAAGGAGGCCACATGGACCGAGACCTTATCAGCAGGGGATGCAAGGGACATCCAAAGCTTATTACAACCCCAACTAATCTGCACATATACCTTCTTGGGGCCCCCATGCTCATCCTTCCTGATCCGCACCTCCTCCGTGGTATTATCCATCTCCATACCACACTCAACCTCCTTCTCACTCGTTTCACTCTCATTCCCAGCCACAACCTTAGTGGAATGCACCTCAACCGGGGTGGAGGCCCCAATACAACACTCCTCCCGCCATTCTGCCTCCACCACTGGCTCAACCACAACCATTACCTCCTGCTCCTCCAAGACAACCCCAGATGCCTGTTCAATCGAACCCGAACCCCAACAACAGATAGGCTCAGCAGGTATATACTAGGGAAACAACACGCCCTACCTATGCTGTGGAGATCTAGGAGATCAACCTGCGATCTGGGAAGGTCCTTCTAAAGCACCAACCTCCTTCCCTAGAGGAGGAGGAAGAGAAATAGGAAAGTGAACCCCAAGCCATTCCACCCTTTCCTGAGTGACTCACAGTAACCACACAACCCAACCCAGAAGAGGATGAGCTTCTGGGAGAACTCAAGCAGTTGTGTGTGAAAATACTACTTCTCCAGGCCATAAAAGATGGACCGATATACAACAAATTTATTAAGGAGAAGTGTTTTAGGCACCCAGGTAGGCGGAAGAAAGATGTCTCAACCATCAATGTCATAGGACAACTTTCCGATCTCATGTTGGGGAAAGTAATCTATCCAAAGTATTTGGACCCTGGGAGTCCTGTAGTTGATGTCCACATCAATGGCACCATTATACCCCACACTTTGATTGATCTAGGGGCTGCCATTAATGTGATGACTAGGGACACCATGCTTAAGCTCAACCTTTAGAGTTCCCTAAGGAAGACCTCGACAGTGCTGCAATTGGCAGACCGCTCCACAGTGACTCCCAAAGGGATTGTGGAAGATGTCTTGGTCTCTGTTGACTCCTGGGAATACCCTGCGAACTTTTTGGTCCTTCAACCAAAGGAAAAACTCACAGGATATCCCCTCATTTTGGGAAGGCCTTGGCTGGCTACTG
>APFE030820906.1:60297-226349 GCA_000404065.3 Pinus taeda | reverse complement strand
ATCATTGTGTGCACAGACTATCTGACAAAGTGGGCAGAAACCAAGGCAATCAAAGCAGCAACAGAAGAAAAGGTGGCTGAGTTTTTAAGAGAAAACATTTTCTACAAATTTGGCTACCCAAGAGAGTTAGTCACTGATCAAGGAAGCCAGTTCACCTCCAACTTGATTGAATACTTTCTTGCTCATCAAAAGATCAAGAATAGGACTTCCACCCCATATCATCCTCAAGTGAATGGGCAAGTGGAAGTCACCAATAGAGCATTAGAAGGGATTTTGACTAAGGTGGTGAGTAGCAGCAGAAAGGATTGGGAAGATCGCCTGGTTGAGGCCACTTGGGCCTACAACACCACTTGGAAGACCACAACCAGTTTCACACCCTATGAGCTGGTCTATGGGAAGAGAGCCTTGTTGTCAATTGAGTTTGAATACAACACATTGAGGATGGCAGCTCAGCTAGACCTAGATCTCAGCCATGCTCAACAAGAAAGGTTAATGCAGCTGAATGGGTTAGATGAACACTGAATGCAGGCCCTCATCCACTCAGAAGTGATTCAACTTCAGAGGAAGGTATGGCATGACCGGCACCTCAATGACAAACATTTCCAGCCAGGAGATTGGGCGCTGCTATATGATTCCAGACATAAGGATTTCAAAGGGAAGCTGAGGACGAGATGGCTAGGACCATATGCAGTGGAAAAGTGTAATGATAATGGTTCTATCCTTATCTGGACTATTGATGAAGAAGCCATCCCCATGCTTGTCAATGGGCATCGACTAAAGATCTACAGGAAACCTCTTTCGAGGCAAGAGTTCGTCAAAACTGTGGAAAAATCAGTGCTAGTCATAGAGAAGGGTTCTACCTCTGTTTTGGGCACACCCTGAGCATCATTATGTATCAAAAAAAAAAAGGAATGCAATAAAAAAAAGATCCTTGGGTGAAAACCTTTTCGAGGCGCCCAAGGCAGATGGTAGGGGTGAAAACCTCATTGAGGCGCTCCTGCTGTCTCTCTGAAAAAGAATTGGAATAAAAAGATCCTTGGGTGAAAACCTCTCTGAGGCGCCCAAGGCAGATAGTAGGGGTGAAAACCTCATTGAGGCGCTCCTGCTGTCTCTTAAAAAAAATAAAAAATAAAAAAATAAAAAAATAAAGGAAAAGAAGAAGAAGAAGGAAGAAATAGAGGAAAAACAAACAAGCTTAATCTCTGGAAAGTGTTGCAGGTTGCAGGAACACAGTGCAAAAAGGAGGCCTCTCAACTCAAGGACAAGGGTCCCTACCAAGCTACCAGGCAGCCTCACATACACTCCCTCCATGAACACTCATTTTTTCCAAGGTTTGGACACAATCTGGTCATGGTTCAGCCTTCTACAGGAACCTACAAGACTTTCAACAGGAAGTTCTGTATTTCTACAGGAAACATCCTATAGAGCTTTTGGGCAGGCCAGAATCAATTATGGAGAAGGATTTGAAGCTTGAAGCCCGTTGAGGAGGCATGCAACCACTCTTTTCTTCCATCCTCCACTCGTTTCACCTCCTTTCACCACCACTGCTCCCATCTGGTCGAATATACCTGCACATGCATACTAGAACCTTGTTTTTCAGATAAAAATTTGTTTTTTTTTTTTTTCAAATAAAAAATAAGGCATTCTGAGGTTCGCACACTTCACCCGTCAAGGCGACCTCAAGACCCTTCACCTGTGAACGTGACTCCATTTATTTCAGCATGCACCCCAGAAGGAGAAACGGCTACAGGATGTCCTACAGGAATCCTGTAGCAGCTGATCCAGCTGGAGAACATACCATGAAGACACCAACAGCTCACGAAACTGGTGCATGCAGCATTCACCACCAGGGAAACGAGTCTCAAAGTCTCATAGCCAATAGCAGCCAATGAAGAGGAGCTCCAGCACCTGTGCATGATGCAGCAGCAAGCAGATCCAGCATTCCTCATTCTGAAACCTGAAAAAACCACGTCCACGGCCACACAGGTAAGTGCCTAACCTTATTTCGTCAAATTACATAAGCTATACTCTAAATGTGCATGACTGTGAGAATGGACGGATTGAAAAAGTCTGGTTTCCATTCAACTACCACAGCCAGTCAGGGGGCCTCGTAGGATCCGAATGGGCTTGGTTATGTCGAAAAGTCGGGTAATTGACACGTGGGAAGTGTCCAGTTAGGGAGAAGCGACGGTATGACAGGAATGGCGACGGTGAATGCAGAGGGAAGAATTCGACGGTCAGGGACACGCTAGGGAATGATAACCATGATGTCGGCCAACGGATCGGTAGGGACAACTCACCCCCGCGCCATGAATTTCGCAGAATTTCAAAATCGGCCGGTTGAATAACTTATGATGCACTACAGTCATTTATGCTCACAACCATTTTGCAGCCGAGTACGCGTCCTCCTCCTCTCTAAGTTGTTAGCCCGAGTTCTCGGTCTGTTCAAACGTCCTGCTACCACTCAGACTAGTCCTGCACCACCGTAACATCCTCCAGAAGCCAGGAACGATTTCTACAGGAAGTTGCGCTACAGGAAACCCAACATACGAAGCAGCGCAGACTGTTCACGTTGAGGTTGGCAATTTTCAGTGAGGTAGGCCTGAACATAACTTTTCCATGCAAATAATTCCAAAGGTGGTGAATTCGATGTATTGATGGGGGTAGGGAAATGTGAATGCAAGTCTGTCTGTGAAGTCAAAAGCCTTTTTCTTATCGCTGCCTGAAATTGCCTTTGTGGTCTGCATGCGAGATTTCCTCCACGATTGAATTAAAATCCCTTATGTAGAAATTGAGACACTGTCAAGGCACCGGTAAAAATTGTAAATTTTATATGACTATGTGTATAATGGACATGTAGCTCTGCGCTCCGTGTAGAAGAATCCCGAAGTCCTCCTTCTGTATACGAGCAGGCAAGTTCAGCATAGGGTAATTGACACAAAGATATCTTTTTTTACACTTTGAGAAGGAAATACACCCAGAACTCCCTGTCTGCTTAAAAGCGCGAAAAAACACAGAGTTTTTACCATGCCAGGAGGGTTCATTAGAAAAGAATGTTCGGACTCCAAGAAATTACGGGAAACCCTTGAGGTGGTGGACTTGTTTTCCCGTGCACACTGGATGTCATTCTGTGACAAGCTTCAAGGTCACGATGACAAAATTGCAGAAGAATTCCTTAGGTCCCTGAAGCCGAAGTCAAAGACATTGGCTGTTTTCAACTTCAGAGGATTGACCCTTAGACTCACCCCACAGCTCATCAGCAGAGTAACTGATCTACCAATGGGGGTACCCTGGGATAAGGAGGAGAGAAAGTTGGGTCAGAAAGCTAAAAAAGAGTTCTTCTTGCCTGAGGAGCAATTTTCAGAAGACAAGAATGGAGTTCGAAGAACTAGCCTACAACCGTTCTGGAGTGAAGTCAGCCTCCAAATTATGAAGTATATTACGTGTGAGGGGCGATTTAGCATCGTGTATGGCTATCATTTCCGGTTGCTCACAGAACTCAGGCACCAAATGGACCTACCCTCATAACAAAAATTGAGCATTCCTTACTTCCTCCTGCAGTCCATGATTGAGTGTGCCACCAAACTGAGAGAGGAGACACCAGACCAGCTAGCCCATCATGGGCTTATCAAGCTCCTCGTGGAAGATGCACTCCACACTTTCACTATCCCTCTCTCCTGGGAAATTTTTTGGAATATGTCGAAGGATGACGACATCCGAGTCTTGGCCGAGGAGCTCACTTCCTCCAACAGCGAGGAGAAGGAGCATACTCAGGCAGAGAAGAAGGTTAAAGGACAAGAAACCCCGGGCAAAAGACCGAAGAAAGAACAAAAGGAACACAAGAAAAGGGGAAGCTGCCAAAACAGGGGATGGTAAAATTGCATTAACACCCAGGGAGAAAAGACTACAGAGCAGGGTAGAAAGGACTGAGAAAGTCCAAGTCAGTAAGGGCACCCCTAAGGCAACCTCAGCCAAGTTAAAGGAAAAAGTCCCCTCAGCCAAGCAGGCTAAAATAGTGCCCTCGGCTTCTACAGGAAAATAGTAGACTATTTCTACAGGAAGTTTAAAAACGACTTCTACAGGAAGCCAGAAAACAACCGCTACAAGACTTTTCACAGGAAGTCCGAAAGAAGGACATCAGAAGGAGAAGTCGGCCGAAATTCTAGCTAGGGAGGTAGCAGCTGTGCTGGCCACCCTAAGTACCTCTCCCAAGCCAAAAGAGAAACGAAAGAGGGAGACTCCTCTGTATTTTAAAGCGAGAAGGAGTGTGAGGATTAAGACTGGCAGACCCCAGCCTCCATCAAAAGAGCCAATCACAATTGTGGATACCCCTACCACACTAAAGGATAGGTCCCCCTCCAAGGAATCCATTACTTATGAGTGGGGGAGCCCGAAGACATCCTCATGGAGGGAAAGGATGGAGAAACTGAACTTAGAAGCCTCCCTACAGGATGTCAAGGCTATGCTACAGGAAACTTTGGCTCGGATGAAAGAAACTGAGCAGATGGAGGAAAGAGCAGCCAAGTTACCACAAGAGGAGGAGAAGACCGATGTCATCATGGAACCAAGCCCCCAACCCATCCTGGGCTCTTATTATAACTTTTTAGAGGCCGAAAAAATTATTCCTCAAAAGTTCACAGTGCCACTGTTTCTAGCACTAGAGGAAGAAAGAGTACAAATCCACACTTGGATGAGGATTGCTAAATCCAAGGGGGTAGCAGATATAGGGCCTCTAGAGGAAAGGCTCAAGGAGACACAAAGGGAGTTGGCAATATTAAGGCATGTGGAAAGCTCCCAACAAGCCAAGTTAAGAGAAGAGAATGAGCTGCTTAGACAACAGCTACAGCTACAGGGATAGAGAAAAGGAGAGGACACAACAGCCAAGGACTCCTCAGCAGAACCTCAAGAAAAAGAGGGGATGCAAGCTGATCTTGAGGAACTTAACCGACAGCTACATGAAAGGGAATTATAGGTAGGTATAGAGATACAATACCTAAAACAGTAGATGCAAGAAAAGGAGGCACAACTGGCCTGCATGGCTAGTTGGGCAATGGAAGCTCTACAATGTAGGCAGTCGACCAAATCCTATGGCCTGTACCTAAGGGATCAGTTGTTGCACTTCCAAATCAACACATTGGCATAGAGGGGTATTTCCCAAATCCAAAACCCCCAACAATTCATGGATTTATGTAACAGCAGTTCATCGGAAGATAAGGCTAAGCTTTCAGAGTTTTACCTCCATAATTTGGCCCTTCCAAACATCACCTCGTGGGACCCCAACACAGCAGTAGGGGACATGCAGTTGATGGAAATGACCTCATGGTTAAACCATGAAGAAAAGAGAGTGGTTGAGGTCAGGAATGTCATGGACCGAGAACTACATGAACCACTACTGATTAGAGCAGAGCCAGGGGACCCCACAGCATTGATATCCGCTCACCAGCACATAGCAACCAACTCTCAGGCTTTATTAGAGTACATGGATCGCCAGGCCCATGCAATAGCACACTTCGAGGATATGGAGCGATTATTAGGGGACAATTGTGTTCATGCTTGCACCCGTAGGTGGAACACATTGTCCCACAACCTCAAAATCCGGGAATATCACACTCCAACTCGAATGAGGGAGGCCTTGGCACGAGTGCCTCTATACAAGAAGTCTATGCAGAACCTCCAGGCCAGTTGGATAGGCCTCAAACTAAGTCCACCCTTGCTTTTGGGATTGTTAGAAGGAGGCACAGAAGAGGAAGAGCATAAGCAGTGGGAAGAGGTGGAAAGGAAGGTCGGATTCCATGACAGTGAGGAGGACACTACTTCAGAAGCCTGGGATGTGAGGGTGGTGATTAAAGCAATGAAAGACGAAGAGCTGGACTAGTTGCTCAGAGGATGAGCAACCCTTTTAGCAGGGGGGTGATGATGAGCCCCAAAATTGGTAACTTGTTGGGCTCATATGGCCTAATTATCCTTGTTCAATCCTTCATTTTCCATAGCTTATGAATTATTTTCAGTATGTTTATGTCATTTGTACGAATAAGGGTAGTCACTCTTCCTAGGTGGCTAACATGTGCTCATTTCAGGTTTTTTGACACATGTTGGAGCAAAACTGACCAATCATGGGCTAGAAGACAGCCAAGCCTGAGGTGAGGATTCGTAGGGGGGTTTTCTATGGCATTAAAGAACCCTTCATCGGGATCTTCATCCCCAACTCCGAGCTCCAAAGGCCACCAAAACTGAATCTAGAAGGCAACCAAGCAGATTTTGGAAGGGACAGTCTAACTCACAGTTTGGACAGCCAAGTTCCACAGATTGAGGAGGCCAGCTAGGCCCCTCTTGATGTATAAATGTTGAGGCCTCAGCCTTCGTAAGGGACTTTTGAAACCATTCCATATTTTGCACCACAGTGCTGTTAGCTTTACTTTGTTCTCTTGTAGCCATTTTTGGCATAACTCGTATGACTATCTTTTGATAATGAGAAGCAGTCCGATTTTATATCAACTCTGAGTTTTCTATAGGAGCCATAGCTCTCAGGGTTCGGCCCAACCTCAGAGCCTAGGGCTTCGTTTCTGTACTGTTACTTTTCCTTTATGCATCGTTGTTTCCCTTTATGCATTTGAAACGTATTTCTGTTAGGTAGATTTAGTTGTGTTGCTAGAATAGATCACTGTTTATGAATAGAATTGCTTTAGGTGTTTTGGTAAGATAATAACAGAAAAATATCCAAAGAAAAGGGACAACCACATTCTCGGTTTCACCTCATCCTTATTGGATCAGGGGCTGGAATTGAAGAAACAGTGCTGCCCCCAAAAAAACACTAGTTTGCTTGACCATGCAATCCTTAATGTACTGTTTTCCTTTGCAGAAGTTAGTTATGGGTTTAGATCTCTAAAATGTTTCTTTGCATAGTTGATGTACATGGTTTTCTTTCCAATAAAGCTATTGTTCATTCATGCTATTGACAGTTAAACTAGATTAGCTAGGACTTTGATCATTTGCAAGACTTTGTTGATTCGGTTGAATGTACACCGTGCAGGGAATCTCCACCACTCTTTCATCCACCTAAATGTCATCTGAGCCACCTGTTCCATCTCCTAGATGGGTTCCTCGTCTCCCATCTGTCATTTTTCCACGTAACCCTACCTACTTGCTCAATCATTGCCTTAGCCTTCTTCAAGCCAAGTCAGCCTTCTACACCTTCTCACCACTCCACCCACCAGTTTCTGGGTCACTCTAGGCCCCTATCCTACCTCCTTATCCATCTATGTATCTCCCCTCACTGACTGATCCTCTAAAATCCACTTTTTAAACAACCTGTAGAAATTTCTGAACATCCTGTAGAAATCTCTGAACATCCTGTAGAACCCCTGCAGACTTCCTGTAGAAGCTCACAAATGAGGTTTCTTGATAGCCAAACTTTGTGAAACTCTCTGGAAGAGTGTTAGGGACTCCTTAGATCCTCTCTGAACCTTCCCAACCTTTTCCAAGCATTCCTCCTCCTTGATCCACCCCTGCACAATAAAGAACAGTGAAAGCATATGCATGATAAAACTGACAACTTAATCAAAATTACAAAAATATGTTTTTTTAGGACAAAGGTATTCTAGACACATGTATTTTACCTTCATATAAGTAATAGCATCTCTTTCAGTAGTTTGTATGCTCATCCTTGCATCAGTAGGACTAGCTGGTAGAATTAGGGTTTGCTAGGGTTTGCGCTTTTCTCCAGATTTTCAATCTCTTTTCACAAATAGATTAGTTTTCTTCGAGTTAGATTTCATCCATCAATTAAAAAGCTTCTTCTAAGGGCTCATAGAAGTTGGCTTAAGCTCCTAGCGGACTTGTGCTAGCTAACCAAGTGACAGCTGCGACAAGAGCTAGTACTTGTGCAAACAGCACCGTCGCTTCCAAGTTTGTTACGATCGACCGGGTTGATAAAAGTAAAGAAGGGAGTCCCAGGAGTTGCAGCATTATTGCTGCAATACTGGATCCCACCACAAACCCTGCTTTTCCCTTTTTCTTTTGACTGTCCTCCTATCTAAAACTATCCTTATTTCAACCAAGGGCTCAGATTGAGCAGTTGGGCCCTTTATTTCTCTATCCAATCTAGTGATCTGCCAAGCTTGAACTGTTTGAGCAAATCTTATTCTCTATTCTAAAACAAGAAATTTGAACATGAGCTAGCCAGGGTTGCAATGTCTAGCTATTCATCAACAGTAAGAAAATCAGTAATTGCACTTCCTTGTTTTCATGTGTTATCAAGCCACTTTTCCCGGTCTTCCCTTGGAATTGCTTTCTTTTGTCTTTATCTGAATCTTGATTGTTGATAATATGGAGCCTTTGCTGTATGGAAAGGATGATCATATTTGGTACTTCCACAGTCAATCATGAGAAATGACACCTATTGGTATAGGAACCTAACAGAGAGCATAAAACATAAAATAGATATTCACAACGATTTTCCCCTGGATCCCAAAACCAGGACTACTAGATTGTTTTTTCGTTATGTTCCTTTCAATGTTACAAGACATATATATACATGCTGAAGCATCCATAAACCCCAATCCATTAACCCTATATTAGAATGTAACTGTAGTTCTTTTGGCCAGATCTAAACGATATTATGGGCAAAAAACCATCATGCCCAAAACCATGTGAAAAACTCATGTTCAAAACCATAAGTAGGTCCGTCCACCTAATATAGGGTCCAAAATAAAAATTCATAGGGTGATATCCTAGACCATGTAGAGGGGGGATAAAACCCCCCTAAAACCCCCCATTGTGCCCGATGCAATGAAGGGGGGCTTGGTTGCCCCCCCTCTAACCGCTTGGCTTCATGCGTGGGACTAGTCATGGAAAGAATATAACACACACCCAACATTCTCCCACTTGTTGTTTTATTTTCCACACGGGGGGTCATAGGAGGTATTAGTCATTGGTCCATCCCTATAATGCCCATTGTTTCTCTACACTAAGAAAACTTCTCAGTTCTCACATATTTCATAAATACAACTGCAGTACTCTTCAAAGTGTCCACCTTTACCAGCAACACCTTTTTTCTTCAACCATATCCCTCAGAAAGTGATACTGAACATCAATTGGCTTTGTCTTCGAATCATAAGTAGGGTTCTTTGCAAATAAAATTGCATTTTGGCTTTTACAGTCTATCCTTATAGCTCGTTGTACTAACTCCATACTTGAACACAATATCTGCAACCAAACGGTTTCCTTGCTTGCATGAGTGGCTACCATGTATTCTCCCTTTGTAGTTGAAAGTTCCACTACAGACTATCTCTTTCTCATCCAACTGAATGCACCTCCAAATAGGTTAAACACATACCCCACTTGTATATCTCCTCTAATCCATATCTCCATCCCAGTATATATCAACAAAGCCACGGATGTCCAAAACTCTATTCAATCCTGGTCTACCTTAGTAGCAGAAACCATAATCACTGGTGCCATGCAAATACCTGAAAACCTTCTTCATTATTGTCCAATGCTCCTTTCCTCATTTTTACATAATCTTGATCAATACTACCACTGCATGTGTAATGTTTGGTCTAGTACAAACCATTGCATACATCATGCTACCAACTAAACTTGCGTATGGAACATGATAACTTTACACCTACGAGAATAGGAACCTTCACCGATTTAATATCCTTCATATTAAACCTCTACATTATTGTCTCAACACACTTCCTCTGGTTTAACCAGAGCTTATTCTTTGCCTGATCGTATTTAATTTCCATGCCCAAAATATATTTTGTAGCACCGAGATCCTTCATGTCGAATTTGGAGGACAATTGGGTCTTCAAATCTTGGAAAATTTCTTTGTCATTTCCAATCAGCAACATATCATCCACATGAAAGAATAGATAAATAACATGCCATCAATTAATTTAAAATACACATATTTATCCTCTTTTCTTCTAGTGAAGCCAAGTTCCCGTATAAATGTATCAAATTTCTGATACCACATACTTGGTGATTTTTTTAAACCATATGTGGACTTTTTTAACATACATACCAGTTCTTTCTTACCCTTTACCACAAAGCCTTCAGGTTGCTTCATGCAGAAATCTTCTTCTAGATCCCTAAGAAGAAATGTTGTCTTCATATCCATTTTTTCTACCTCAAAATCAGAAGCAACAACAACAGATAAAAGTAATCTAATGGAAGCTACCTTGGTAACAGGAGAAAAAAATATCACTTAATTGATTCCTGGCACCTGGGAATAACCATTTTCTACCAACTGAGCTTTGTGTTTCTCCACCTTGCCTTATACATTCATCTTATTCTTAAACACCCATTTGCTACCAATGGGTTTCCCTCTAGTCAGAAACTCCACTAGATCCCAAGCCTCATTTTTGTGTAAAGATGTCATTTCATCAACCGTGGCTTCTTTCCAGAGTTTGTCATCCTCTGAATCTATTATTTCCTTGACAGTTCTGGGATCATCATCCTTAATAGATAAAGCAAAATTTGAGCAGAGAGAAAATTTTCTATACATTTCTAGTTGCCTTCTTTCTCGAATTGATCTTCTCACAAATGGAGTTTGTGGCTCTTCATCTTTTGATTCCTCTTCTACTGTAGAGTCTGATTCTTCCTCCTTTAGCTCAAAATTTATCTTCTCAGGTTCTTTTGGTAGGAATTCATGTTTAATAACATATTTCACCTCTCTAAACACCACATCTTGGTTGTACACAATGTTCCTTGTTTTTAGGTTCCAAAGCTTATAACCTTTTAAACCATCCTTATACCTAATAAAGATGCACCTTTCAGATTTACTATCCAACTTAGTTCTTTTCTCCTTTGGAACATGTACATATGCATCATAGCCAAATACCCTTAGATGTGAAAAAGAGGGTTTCTTACCAGTCCAAATTACCTCTTGTGGAGACTTATCCTCCAACCTTGATGAATGTGATCTATTAACTAGGTAACATGCAGTCTCCATTGCATCTACCCAGAATTCTTGTCCTAACCTAGCACCACTGAGCATGCTTTTTTCCTTTTCCATCAACTTCCTATTCATTCTTTATGCAACTTCATTTTCCTAAGGTGAGTATGGAGTAGACTTCTATCGTGCTCTACCAAACTTCTTATAGAACTCTTCAAATTCTTTCTTACGGAACTCTCCACCATTATTTGTCCTCGACACCTTTATCTTCTTCTTTGTTTCGTTTTCCACTAGAGCCTTAAATTCCTTAAGCCTATCGAAGACTTTAGTTTTTTTTTGAGGAAATATATCCATGTATTCCTTGAGAATTCATCTATAAATGACACATAGTACACAAACTTACCTAGTGATGGAACCAACACAGGTCTAAACACATCAGTGTGCACAAGCTCTAATATCCCTTTTTCCTTCTTAGCATGAGAGGGGAAACTCACCCGATTTCGATTCCCATATACATAATTTTCACTAAATAGAAATATAGAGAAAAATTAGAAATACCATCTACAATACCATTACCATGAAGTATTTGAAAGCTCTTTTCTCCAATATGTCCAAGCCGTTGAAGCCATATCATGGTGTTTTCTCCAAAGACCACAAGGTTTTCTGCTCCACTTTCAAGAACCACAGAACTATTGCACCCATCTATAATAGTGCTACCCAGAAGCTTGTACATAGTTCCAATATGAACTCCCTACATCAATACCAGTGCTCCCCGAACCATCTTGTAGGTATCTTTCTCAAACACTGTTTTTACACCTACATCATCCATATTGCTTACATAAATAATATTTCTAGCCGATGCAGGAATATGTAGAACACCTGGAAGTGTTCTAATCCTTACACCTTGTAACTTAAACTTTACTTCTTTGCAACTGGTGATTCTAGCCTTCCTTTCATCCCTTAAGAAGACATCACCACCATCATATTTCTCATATTCACAGAACTACTCCCTGTGGGGAGTGAAGTGAAAGGATGCACCTGAGTCAACCAATCATGCCTCATGATCTACATGTGTACTTGAAGAAGAATCCAAGTACACATCCCCACCTTCATTTGAGGTTGTTTTTGCCTGTGCAGAAGGAGCATCAGTAGATCCCTCTCCTTTCTCAGGTCATTTATATCTCCCTCTAGATTTAGATCTCCCACTTGAGGAATTTTTTTATTTTTGTTCTGAAACCGTCCTCATATGGACAAGGAATCTTCATTCTGTCCCTCCATATTTTTCCTTCTCATACCCTCCGATAGCAAGGATGAAACTATTTCATCAAACTTCAAGGTAGTTGTATTGCTACCTATTACAATAACAAGACTATCCCATGAATCTGATAGAGAACACAGAAAACTAGTGCACTTATCTTCGTCTAAAATTTTAATATCAACAGATAACAACTGACTTACCACAATATTAAAGGCATTCATATGCTCTATCACTTAGTCTCCATCCTTCATCCTCAGGTTATACAACTTTTTCTGTAGGAATAGTTTGTTCACCAGAGACTTAGATTGGTACAAAGTCCCTAACTTGTCCTACAAATCCTTCACTGTAGCTTCCCTTGATACATTCAAAAATACTTAATCTGAGATACACAACCTATTGTGCTCTTTGCTTTCTGATCCAACTTTGTCCAGTCTTCATCTAACATTTTCATTAGTTTAGTATCCAGATCTACCGCAATCCACTGATCTTTATCCACCAATAGATCCTCCGTCTTGAGTTTCCACAACTCAAAACTATGACCATTAAATTTCTTGATCTCTATATTTCCACTACTCACCATATTCTTTCACCACAAGAATCAATCCCACAGATCTCCCACTGAACAGGGTCTACCATAGGACCGAGCAAAACCCCTTAGCAGCAAAGGTGTCCCCTTGAAGCTGAAACAAATTTGATACCAAATGTATGTTTTAACCTTGTACAAAAAGGCTTGCAGACAAATTCTTAAAAACAGGAAATAAACAATGATGAGAGCATAAAACATAAAACATCTATACACAGAGATTTTCCCCTAAATCCTAAAATCGGGACTACAAAATTTATTTTTCATTATGTTCCTTTCAATGTTACAATACATATATATATGCATGTTGAAGCATCCATAAACCCCAATCCACTAACCCTATATTAGAACATAACTGTAGTTCCCTTGACTGGATCTATAAGATACCATGGGGAGAAAACCATCATGCCCAAAACCATGTGAAAAACCCATGCACAAAACCATAGGTAGGTCTTGCCACCTAATATAGGGTCAAAAAAAAATTCTCGAGGCATTACCCTAAACCTTGTAGAAGGGGGCTACCACCCCGCTCTAACACCCCCACTTCGCACATGGGACTAGTCATGGAAAGAATATAACACACACCTAACATTTTCTTAATTTCTCATAATTAAATGCCATTTATTACCTCTTTGCCAATTTCCATAACCATTAATAAACCACAAGTGATTCCCACTATAATGTTTTACCCACCATTCAACTTGGAATATGTGTCCCATGGCCTTTGATTTATTTCATTTACATGGAAAATCAACCAGGGTTTGTTACATACAGATCCAAGAGTTGTTGTTGCTAGTGGTCAAGTTTATCATGCCCCTATATTATATATGGTTTTCAATTTTCATCCTTCCTCAACTTCTTATTTCATATCTCATGTCGATTCTTTGACTAGGCCTTGACATGAAATATTTGGCCATCTAAATTATAGATATTTGTAGTAGATATTCATTCAAACTTTGGTTTCTATTATTCCAAGAGTTTCTAGAACTTATGGGGTGTTTGCAAATTGCACTCTTGGAAAAAAACACCAAGATCCATTTTCTAAAGGGAATTGCACCTCTTGAGTTGGTGTATAATGATTTAAATTCATTTCCAACTCTTTCTTTTATAGGGGGCAAGTATTCACTAACCTTTATTGATGATTTCTCATGGCACTTTTTGGTACTTCCTCAAGTACAATATAGAAGTCTTTGAAACATTTAAGACATTTAAATATTTTTTTGAAAATTAATCATCATGCTCCATCAAGAATTTAATAATTGGGGGGAATATGTCATTAAGGCCTTTCAATATTTCTGTAGAGAACAAGGCATTCTTCATTATTACTTTATTCCCTACACTCCTCAAGAATATAGTGTTGCTAAATGGAAGAACCAGACACTCAAGGAAATGGAAAATTGTAAAGAACATGGCACTTTCCTTTTGGGTAGAAGTAATTAATTGTGCCAATAATATTGAACACATGATGCCTAATAAGGAAGTTCAACATATGACTTCAGTGAAGGCTTGGACACATGAGAATCCTAATGTGTCTTCTTTCAGGGTATTTGGAAGTCCTTCACGGGCCTTAATTCTTGATGAAAAGATAAAAGCCATGGAAAATAAAAGTTAATAATTGATATTTTTTTCTTTTGAGAGGAAATGAAGGCCTATAGGGTCTTTGATCCTACCTCTAAGGAAGTGTTGTTCTGAAGAGATGTTCATTTTTATGAGAAAAAAAATCCACAATCATCTCCTGAAATTTTGTTGTTGATAATGATTCTAATCATGGTGATGGTTTTGTAGGTTTGGAAGATGAAGAATTTTTTTA
The DNA here is from genome assembly GCA_000404065.3 of Pinus taeda. Taxonomy (NCBI): domain Eukaryota; kingdom Viridiplantae; phylum Streptophyta; class Pinopsida; order Pinales; family Pinaceae; genus Pinus; species Pinus taeda. Next base: position 211,798 of record APFE030820906.1, on the reverse strand, counting down.
TGAACGTCCTGAGGCAAAAAATATCTAACAACATCACCATTAGAGCCTAAGTAGTCAAATTAGGAAAAGCTAGTTCAAGACCAAACTTCGAGGAGGAGCCTTCGTAAGAGAAAGAAGCATGATATATATGGCTATGAGGCAATTTTTTTAGTTATCTTACCTCAAATCAGTCAGAGTCAAGAGGAATCTCTCCTTTGATTCATGCCATTTTAGAAGCTCTGTAATATTTTTCTGATGTTGTTGGAATACTTTAATCAGAAGTTGCCATGACAAAAGAGTACTCTTCTTTGATGAAGAATCACACTTTGGATCTTGTTACTCTTCCCAAGGGATGCAATTTGATCCATTGCAAGTGGGTGTATAGAACCAAAATGCCACATGGATTTGTTGACAAACATATGGAATGTATTATGGCCAAGGAATTTTCAAAAGTTGAAGGGAGTGATTATTCCAAGATGTTTCCCCTATTACCAAGATGGATTATATGTGTCTTGTGCTTTCTCTAGCTACCTCCCAAGGCTGGTCAAATTACCATATGGATGTAAAAAGTGACTCTTTGCATGGATATCTACATGAAGATATTTACGTGGAGCAACATTTAATTTTTTTTTAGGATCGTTCACTTGTTTGCAGACTTCGACATTCCTTGTATGGCTTGAAACTAAATCCTATATATTAGTATGAGAAGATAGATATTTTTCTACCTACTTCAAGGTTCAATTGTTGTCATTCTAATTCAATAGTTTACACTTAGAGACAAGGCTCTCGTCTATTAATTCTAGTTTTGTACATGGATGTTTTGATCCTCATAGGGAGTTATTCATATATGATTCAAAGTGTTAAGGGAGTATTAATGGGACAATTTTCTATTACTAACCTTGGTCTGCTACATTATTTTCTTTAATTGTAGGTTCAACAATCTTCAGAAGGGATTGCCATCTTTGATCCAAATTTATGAAGGAATGAAATGAAATATAGATTTAAAAATAACATAGAGATACAATGAAATAACATAACTTCAATTAATCAATAACAAGTACTAAAAATTGTTTACATGCAGAATGGAACAAACTAACTCAGACGATGATAGCTTATCTTTGAGAAGAGATTCGATGGATACATGCCTTCTAAACTTTGTTACAATGAGGCTTGGAGGCCTTTTTATCATAAAGAAGAAATTTGAAACCCTAACACTAGGAGATGAAGCACCAACGGTTTTTTACCCCTTGGGGTAAGTTGGACCGCCAACTTCCTAGGTTCGCAATTTTTGCATACAATCTTCGGTCGGTTATCATAATACCTTGTTTTGAAGATCTCCATGAGGAGAAGAAAAAATAATCTATCAAGTACACTCTAACACTTTTCCATCTCTCCTTTTTCCCAAAAAAACGTCTTTTAAGACCTAAAAACGACTCTAGAAGTTTAAGACCCGAAAAACTGCCACAAATAATAAGTTTTGCTAGAATTAAGGAAATTGAAAGGAAACAATGTTAGCAGTCTAAGTGGAATAGGCAGGTGGCCACTAATATCCACCTAGATTAGTCCTCCCCCCTTGGGAAGCAATGGTTCCAATTGCATTGAGTACCTCCATGAGATGGGGAAATTTCTACTTAACTTGGTCCCTAGTGAGCCACTTGCCTTGGTGCAAGATCTAGATGGCTTTGGAAACTTGATATAGTTGGATCCTCTATTGATGAGTGTGCTTAATCTAAGTGTCCATGATTCGGTCAATTATGGCTTGCTCAATGCAATATGGGTTGAGCTCTATTGGTGTCAACTGCTCAGCAATGTCTGATGTGTCCAACAATAGTGGAAAGTATGGCCGAAGGCGGTCCACATTGAGTGGAAGCAAAGGAATGAGGGAATGTTGAGATCGAAATCAATGTCACCCACACTATTATTTATGGTGTAAGGCCCATATCAGAGTGGTTGAAGCCTCTGATGTGCTCCAATAAGGCATTCCTTATGCAAATGAAACAAACCTTGTCGCCTGCTTGAAACTTACGTGGAACAAAATGTTGATCATGAGATTGTTTCTATGTTGAATTGGATTTATCGAGGATATCATGGACCCATTGGAAGATGTGTTGGATGCATTTAAAAAATATGGTGACTTTATCAACTTTAGACTGAACATGTACAAATTCTGCATGTGTAGTCACAAGGGGAATTACAACATCAATAGGACACAATGGTTGAAATCCCATGCCACTTGAAAGGGGTTGTGGCCAGTCAAGATATGGAGATATTTGTTATAGTTGTGTTACACATAGGGAAGACTCTCGTCCAATGTTTGTGAATTGTTGGAGTTGTACATGAACAGTATGTGCACTATCATATTGTTGAAAACCTTTGTCTCTTCGTCGTTCTGCACATGGAATGCAGTTGAATTGTTGAGCTTAATGTCCAATAATGACTAGAGGCTCGACCAGAATGTGCTCAGGAACCTACTATCCCTATCTTATATAATAGTCTATGGAATCGCAAAATTAACCCACACTCTTTTGAAGAAGATTTTGGTAGTGTTTTCTATTTTGATGCTCTTCTTGTAGGCCATCAATATAGCCATCTTACAAAATCTATTGAAGACCACAAATACATAGCCATTATTATTCTTAGAAGAAGGGAGGCCATACATATAGTCCATGGAGATGGATTCCCAAGGTCGGTTAGGAGTAGGCAGAGGAATGTACAAGCCTTGCTTCTTAATGGTTTCCTTGGAGATGACACAAATAGTGGAAGATCTGATATATTTTCCAACATCCTATTAGAGTTTTGGCCAATAAACAAATTTCTACAGTACTACCACTATCTTCTTAACAACAAAGTGTCCTATGACCCTGCTATAATGTGCCCCCCAAATCAGCTTGGCACACTCACTTTAAGGAACAAAAATATATCCCAGATATAACAGTAGTCCATCTTGAAGGTGGAAGTGTGGAATTATTTTTCCATCCATCAATATATTATAGGTGACAGTGAAATTCAAGTCACTTCCATATAGTTGTGTCCATCCAGAGGTCTCATGCCCACAAGTGTTGAGAATAGTACTTAGTGCCACAATTGGAGGTCGACTGAGGCAGTCCGTGGCATGATTGGTGCTTCCCTTCCTATACTTTATGTTAAGATGGAATTTTTTCATATGCGAACCATTTGTGATGGTGCTTATTTTGCAACTTCCCCTATGTCTGCATAAATTAAAAAGGTCAATGATTTGTGTGGATGATCGTCTCCTTCCCCATGATATAATGCTTCAATTTTTGGCATGCCTACACAATTGAATACATCTCTTTATCATAGGTGGGGTACCTACGAACAGTGTCATAGAGTGTCTCACAATGATAAGCCACCATGTGCCCTCATTGAGTGAGGATTAATAGCATAATGTAATGCATTTGTCTCAATCTCAAATGGTTGTTGTAGGTAGGAAAAGGTGAGGGTTAGTACAAAGAAAAGGTGGATTTTTAGTACAATGAATGCCTTCTACCATGTCTTGGACCAATTTTGTTTTTCTTTTGCTCGTAACTTAACTCAAGGTCCAAGTAATATGAGAGAACACCAACACAAATCTCTCGTAGAAATTAGCAAGGCTTAAGAAGTTGTGAAGCTCTGTCATAGTCGTGGGGATTGGAAAATCCTGAATGACTTGGATCTTAGTCAGATCCACATGAATTCCTTTCTCATTGATTATGTATCCCAAATATTGGAGATGGTCCATGCCAAAGGAGCAATTTTCCAAGTTGGCACATAGCTTATGTTGTCGCAAGGTTTGAAGGAGATGTCGAATATGTTGCAAGTGCTCTGCCAAACTCTTGTTGAAGATGAGTATATCATCCAAATATACAAGAATGAACGAATTATTTAAAGGCCACAAGATGTCATCCATCAGCCTAATAAAAGTTGCAGGGGAATTTGTCAACCCAAATGGCATGACCAACCACTCAAAAATGTCCTCCTTCGATTTGAATGCAGACTTCCATACATTTGTGGACTCTATTGGAACTTAGTGATATCTGGACTTCAAATAAATCTTGTTAAATTAGTTGGCCCCCTTAAGCTGGTCAAGAAGGTCATATATCTATGGGATCGGGTACTTATTCCTGATTGTGATTTTATTCAGTGCCCATTAGTCAATGCAGAGTCTCCAGGTCTCATCCTTCTTTTGTCCAAGTACAATTGAGCTCCCACAATGTGAGGAGCCTGGTCGGTGTCAAGAAATATAAATGTGAGTTTTATAGCAACATTTAAATTGCCAATCCTGGTTGGTAAACTTAGAGGCGTAGCATAGTAAATGAGAGAATATGACCTCAGGGATCTGTAAAGTAAAAATCAAGCTCTTGAAAACAATTCAAAGGCATTATTCAGAAAAAGGAACAAGATTCTTCAAAGCAAATTAAACACAATGTGAATCTACTTTTGGCACCTCATCAAGGTTGAGTGACTCGTGCAGAAAGTCTACCTCAGTTTTCCAGGGGACAAGGGACTGTAGATTCCACTCAAAACTAACAAACCATTCAAGAAATAAAGAATGTGATTCAGTTTTCAAAACCTCTCAAAGGATTACCTGCTAAGTTGTAAAAATGGAAAACATGAAATAAAACTAGGAAACATAAAGAAAATTCATTCCAACTAATCTGAGAAAACCATTGAATGCTTTGAAAGGAATCTAGATTATATATGCACTTCTTCTCTGGATACAATTCAATACTTAATTCTAAGGAAAGTGTGCAATAGGAACCAATAAGATAAATACATTTCCTGCTACTTTCAAGCTCACCCTGATCTTATAAAATCATTAAGTATTTTCTCTTCAACATAGGAATATTCTACACAATATGTGTATTTCTTAAAGCAACCTGAAGGAATATCAATCACAACTTTTAACCTTAAGAGATTTTAACAATTATGTGAGCACTTCGCTTTTCCAATAAAACAAGATTACAATCTCTCCTCATGATAATCTTAGCATTTGACTATTAAGATTTCAGGAGTGAGTGTGAAGATTAGTTTCATATCTAAAATAATGGTTTTAAGGAAGTCATGAATGCTACACAATAAGTTAAATCAACCAGAACCCTTAACAAGCCATTATATCCTTGTTGTGCAGCAAATGAGATCAAGGCAAGTATCACACTTAACTTGCAATAAAAATGAGAGATACAGTAAGAAAACATTCATTACCTATACTTTATCTCAATCTTCATAGAAATGCATTCCAAAAAAACAATGACAACATTAATCGAACTCAAATGATCAGAGCAGTGAAAAAGAACTGTGGAATGAAATTACAAATCTCAAATGATCAAAGCATAAAGAAGAGTTATTCACACTTACACACTATGCATTTTGTTGGGCTCTTAATTTGTCATTATTATTACCACTTCTTAACATTCATTTCATCTATTTCCACTATTCTTTTATCACACTATTTACCATAATTTGTTATATAATTCTGTTTCATAATCATTTGTGTTCTTGCGGATAACTAATATTTGATCTCATTTATTTTTAATAATTAATGATTATTATGCATGATTTCAGTTTATTCATTTTTTATAACCTCACTCATGATTTTAGCCTCCAATATCTCTTCCAGATTGCAGATTTGGTCTTCAACAGATAATTAGATATTCCAACTTAGGAATTCACTGGCACAAGAAGTGACGGTTTTACGTTGGAATTTTTGGATAAATGAAAGTGAATCTGGAAAATCCGAGACATGGGTTTCATTCAGAATGGACCAAATCAGTTTCCTAGGGAGCAGTTTTCAGAAATTTAGTTTGTATTGGGAGAAAATCAAGGTTCTTCGAAGGACATATTTTCAAATTTGTTGTTGCAGTCATTTTCCAGAATTGCCCAATTGTAATAACCAAATTCAACTTGCTCCAGCTGAATCATGATGGAAAGATCTCTTAAATCTCATCTTGAATATTGAGATCAATTTGTTGCAAGTTTCCTTTGGATGTTTGTATATTTGAAAGACACAATTTAGAGAGAGAGGGGAGCTAGGTGATGTAAGAATTGAGCCTTGTAACAGTGGAACTCTTGTTAATGAAATTTCCAGCCTTCTGATATTTTTCTCAATATGTGAGTTAAGCAGAGCACAACCCTAACCAGGGAGTTGGGCCCACTCTTCTGATCAGGTGTTGTGCTTTGTCCTTTTAATGTATATATTTTTTAACTGCTTGTATTTTCTTTATTGCTGTTATAGATTTCCATAGATTTTTGTGAGTTCTTTTCTTTCTACAATTTAATTTCCATTATTGTTACAACAATGCTTTAATTTCTTTGTCATGAACCCTTGGTCAATGTAATATTGTAACCTTTCTCCTGCATATACCTTGCGTGTTACCTTGAAAAGTGTATGCACTTGGATTGACATATTAATGTGGTAAAGGGTTGAATCACAACATTCACACTTGGACACCAACATTTTGGAGTTGTTGCCGGGGAAGGCTAACAAGGTGCAAGAAACAATATGTATTGACCAGAGGGTCAATCTCTCGTCCTGGGGAGAGAAGGAGTTTTCTCACTTTGCTCCAGGTCTTGAGTGTAGTCATTTCTTTGTTTTGTTGTTTATCTTTTGTTTTTTTTCCTTTTCTTATCTTTAGGCCCAATCTCTCATCCTGGGGAGGGAATGGTCTTTTGATGCCTTACTCCAGGTCTTGAGCTTAAATTTTTCCTGCATTTTTGTTTGTTTTGATTTTGGAAAAACTAATCTCTCATCCTAGGGAGGGAATGGTCCTTTGATGCTCTGCTCTAGGTCCCGAGCTTTAGATTTCCTTGTGTGCATTCTTTTCTTGTTTGGTTTCTTATCCTAGGGAGGGAAGGGTCTTTTGAAACCCTGCTCTAGGTCTTGAGCTTTAGATTTCCTTTCAATTTTTTTTTTTTGAATAATTAGGAAGAAAAGGGTAGAAATTTGAAGAAATCTTATCATTTCACTCAAGTGATGATGTAAGCACCACCCATTCCACTAACAAATTGATAGGAATATCTAAAGGAGGAACCTCAAAGCAACACATGAAGAACATCTTCTATTATGGTAAGAAATGGATCACATTGTTACTTTTGAATTCCCTATCAGTGATCTAGGAGGAGTGACACAAATGCACATAATTCCTCCATTTTCTTTGCCAAATTTTCATGGTTTGGATAATGAGGACCCAGATACATTCTTATTTGAGTTTGAAGTACTTTGTAGAGGATATGATTATTTTACTAATGATCAAAGGTTGAAGGTGTTTCCTCTTACTCTAAAAGGAGTAGCTCTCTGATGGTTCATGAGCCTTGGTGGGAACTGCATCATGGGAGGACATGAAGAATGTATTCTTGGAGAAGTACCAAGACTATTGCAAGGCCAATGAAGATATTTTCAGTATGATACAAGGGTAAGATGAAAGCTTGGAGGAATATTTGGAGCATTTTAAATACAACCTTCAAAAATCAAAGCATAAGCATTTGGAAAAAGAGATCTTAAAAACACTCATTCTTAAAGGAATCAAAGATGAAATTTTAGAAATATTAAATCTGATAGGAAAATTTGATGTTTTTTAGCTATTATATGATGATGTTTGTGATTTATGTGTAAGGTATTCAAGAGGAATTTCCAAGGATGGTAAGAATTCTAGAGAATTTTCTTCTTTCCTTTCCAAATCTGCTACAAGAACAGGAGATATAAGAGATGAAATCAGTGATTTATTTGAACGTTTTAAAGTTGATTTTATTAGCTCTCTAAATTCACAATTGCATGTTTTGCAGGTTAAGAAAAGTCAAGTATAATTTGAAGAAGTGATTTTTCCTCAATGCCAAAAGGAGCATCCCATGGATAGTTTCTCTTTCTTACCTAGGATGGAAACAACATTTCCAAGAGATGGAGAAGCTGCAACAATTTCACAACCATTGAAACCTTGGCCTACATGTATGTTTCAAAAAACTTCCTCTCCATTGTATTACTTGCATAATCTATTATGGAATACTCATGTGTTAGGGCATCCATGCCAATCTCAAAATAACCCCCATCAATCTTGTCCACAAGTTTGGCATGGTTCATCCTATGATTACATGACTACTCTCCCTCATCTTGTAGCATAAAAATATCATCCATATTCTTTTCCATCATTTCAAGAACACCTTGCTTGTATATCAAAATCATCCACACATCCTAATCAACTACATCATCAAAATCCTTCATGCCCTACACAATATCCTTCTCAACTCATTCCACACCCTCACCATATTAAACCAGTACAACATGCTTACAGTGTTGAATTGAAAAATTTACCTACCCTTCCCACCAAATCTCTCTCACATACACAATTGCAGAAAACTTATATCGAGATTTGAAATGTTCCAAATCCAAAAATTGTAGAAGTTATGGAAGAAAAGGAGATTTCTTCTAGTCTACATTGTTTTATAAACTCAAGAACTTCATGATATGACAACTATGGGAAATCAAGAAAGTAAAGGATATATTGAAGATTGGTTTCACTCCATTAGTTGTTTGCAACGTCACTCCATACATCAGCAATTTTTGACACCATATTTTCAACGGAAGTTAGTCTCTCACACCCTAGTATTTATTGACAGACATTTCTCAAATTCGGTTGTGTATACACTTGAGGCCTTATTTCTAAAATGACTCCATTGGAAGTACTCTTATATGTAATTATGCTTTATTTTCAAGGTAGAATATGTTAGTATAGAAAATAGAATAAATAAGTATATAAATAATTTTTGTTATATGTAGAACGAGTTGTGTTTGCTGCAACTTGCTGAGTATATCAATATCAATGGTAAATATTTGAATTTAATTGTGCATGTAGATGTATTATATTGAAAAACGGATTTCTAGAAACATTCATCATCATTTAAAAAATAAACAAAAATTGCTTGATTATCATATCTTAAGGTGTGTGGGCTTGATAAAACCACTAAAATCATAGTCCATATAGTCATGTTTTGAGAGACAAAATGAGAATATATTAAAAAATTGTTTCTATCCTAATTAGCCCTTTATTTCTACTTTCTAATCCAATTTGAATCACTCAATTTGGATTTGAAACAAAAACGTTATGACTAAAACATTGACAATATGCCTAGTAGGCAGCTCATGAACAGAGTTGGGACAATAAGATTTTGGAAGCCTAAATGACTAGGTTTTAGAAACCTGTTTCTAAGATATATTAATCTATTAATATAGTTTACAATGCAATTTAAATCACCCAATTTTGATATCGTATGAGAAAGTTATGACCAAAATACTGACTGTCAATCGTAAATCAGCACCTTTAAAACTCTGTTTTTCCGACTGTTCCTGCGCACATTTGACCCATCAAGTATTCATGCTTTTAAAAACGGCTTATATTGAATATATTTACATGAATCTACTTTAATCTCCAATTTGAATCAGTTCAATCCGTCATTAAGCGAAAAAATTATGCTTAAAATATCAATTGTTGGTCTAAGTTGGGAAATCGAAAATGACTCTTTTATGCAGATTGTTCCAAGTAAATTTGACATATCATACCATGGAATTTTGAAAACCTATTTCTATTGGTGATATAACTTTGAAGTATCTCTCAGTTGGTTTTGGAATAACTCAAATCAGACGAAAAACAAAAGAGTTATGATTAAAACATTGCTAGTTAGTATGGTTGACCACTGCTCTCCCATAGGTGACAAATAAATTTTTCTTTGTTTATCCTTCTGTGGATTTGTTTTATAGAGTAACTACTTATTATTTTTTTCATATTTATTATATTTAGAGAACCTGATCACCTCTCTTCTTCCATGATTATATGTTTTATTGCAGGTAGACGATCATTTTTTTGCAAGTCCCAGGAGGTCAATTTGTTTCTGAACGAGTGATTGTTGAAGGCAATGATAATGAAATAATACATTTTCATCCCAGCATCTATTAAGAAATATAATACCATATAATTTTGATTCTTTTGAGGTTCCATGGAAATTGATCATAAGCGTTTGTTACAAATTACTCCTGTTATTTCTCACCAACAACATGAAGACTTTTTCATTACCTAATGGATCCATAATAGGAGAAATGGAGAATTGATTTCTATTTGAAGATCCAAGTCATTTCTGCCAAAACATTTTTCCATTCATTTACCATTGATAGATTGTTGTTTCTGGAAACAGATTGATATTCCCTTAGGAAACAACATTGTTGCAGTGAAAATCATAGCCATTGTAACTTAAGTTATTTATTTATTTATTGTTTTTCAATAAAATTGTTGTTTCTTTTCTAATTCCTCTTATTTTTTTTTTAATTTTTCATGTGTTCAAAGTCACAAATTTTGTTCCTTCATTAAAATAAAAGGAAGTTCTCAAGGTTCATGATGTTGCTCCATATTTATCCATTTGTTCCTCAGTCTTATCAGTATATGGTTTCCTCAAATCAATTGGGTGTTGTTACTCTGCCATTGTTGTTACTCCCAAAAATTTTCTAAGTGTTGGATGTTGTTACTCCGTCGATGATGTTACTCCTTAGGTGCTATTACTCCACTGCTGTTGTTACTCCCGAAAATTTTCTAAGTGTTGGATGTTGTTACTCCACTGATGCTATTACTCCGGCTATGTTGTTACTCCATTGGTGCTATTACTCCATCACTCTTGTTACTCTGTCGGGTGTTGTTACTCCACTGGTGTTGTTAATCCGCCGGTGCTATTACTCCATCACTGTTGTTACTCTGCAAGTTTTGTTACTCCGTCGGTGCTGTTACTCCATCACTATTGTTACTCCGCCACTGCTAGTGTTGTTACTCCGCTGGTGCTGTTACTCCGCCAATGTTGTTACTCCATTTATGTTTTTACTCCATCACTATTGTTACTCCACTGGTGTTGTTACTCCGCCAGTGCTATTACTCTACTGGTGTTGTTACTCTGCCAGTTTTGTTACTCCGCCGGTGTTGTTACTCCGCGAGTGTTGTTACTCCGTCGATGTTGTTACTCTGTCACTGCTATTACTCCACTGTTGTTGTTAATCCGCTAGTGTTGTTACTCCCCCGGTGTTGTTACTTAGCCAGTGTTGTTACTTCGCCAGTGTTGTTACTTCGCCGCTGTTGTTACTCTGTTAGTGTTGTTACTCCGCTGGTGTTGTTACTTCATTGGTTCTATTAATCAACCATTTATGTTACTCCGTTGGTGCTGTTACTCCACCGTTGTTGTTACTTCTTCGATGCTGTTACTCCCGAAATTTTTCTAAGTACCTGGGGTTGTTATTCCTTCGGTGTTGTTACTCTTTCAGTGATGTTACTCCTCCGGTGCTGCTACTCTGTGCTGAAATTTTTTCTAAGTACCTAGTGTTGTTACTCCACCCATGTTGGCACTCCACCAAGGTAAGTCTTCAAGTATGTCCCTAATCAACTCTGTGTATTTGATTGATATTTCAATTATGACCGAGGATGGTCATATCTTAGTTGGGGGGAGGTGTTGCATTTGATAGAAAATGTATTATATTTAATATCAATGATGTCATGTCATCATTGTTATTAAAATTTCACGTCAACTCATACATATCACGATTATTACCACAACAATCCATAATAATATGTAACCCCCACTTATTCACATTGGAACTTGAATCATGCATGAAAACATTAACTCGGTGAATGCAGAAATACATTCAATTAATTTTTTTTTGAAGGAATAATTATGAAAAGATGATTTCATCATGGAAACTTTCAACTTTCCTAATTTGTCAAGTCCCTAATTTTGTAAAATTTATGATGATGACCACAAAATTGTACTTAAATCTTGCCATCATTATCTAATGAATTATTCCTCAAACCCTAATCTTAACAAAGGAAAATATATTTATCAACAGTCATTTGAAGGTTATTAGTATTTGAGAAGCAAAATTACCCGAGTTGAAAATAGTTACTACAGAACATTTTACGCCATCCCTAGCTCTTAAGGAGTTGGCTTGCCACCCCATCTATTAAGTGATATTTTGTTGATTAACAATAACCATAGTTAAATTTTAAACATAAATAGTGGACTAGAGGATAGGAGGTCTCATCACAAGCCAACCTACCATGATCATATGTCCTAATAGAGTGACATTACCACTACTGGTCACCAAGCCGGGGTAATGACCTTTGGTCATAAAACTAAAGGACAAGAGGTCTCATCACGAGCTGACTTGTTCACTTTTGTTAATTCTCGTGAATGGCATTGTTATTAACTGGTTATCAAGCCAGAACAATGATCTTCAATAGACATTTAAGTAAATTGAAATGCTTTTATAACTATGTACTTATTTCTAATAGATGGGACACTGGCATCTCAATGGGTTAAAAAAGCATCCTTGTCGACGCTATGGACACCTGCTAGCAGTAGTGGCCATGCCTATGGTATATAAGTTAATTCAATACTATGATCTACTTGGTTACCTTGTTTTCTTAAAACTAATGGCTGATAAAGCCATTGTTGCATATAGAAGGTTTGCTATAACTCATGGTTCATGGGGTAATATTTAATTAGTTCTTAGATAATGGTGGTTATGGTTTATATCTATTATTGAGTTATAAATATTTACTTTACATGTTAGGGATGAAACTTTAGGATATTTGATATTTGACATTTTGTATCATCTAATCTATCATTCCTTTATTCTACAAGTTTCATATCTTTAACCAAAGATAGTTGCTTTACCTAATCAATCTCTATTTAATCCGAGCTTAACAACACTACTATTACTTTGGGGAAGGATGAGGAGGCTTACTTCTGATTTTGAATCCTGATGAATTACTAATTGAGGATACTCATGAGATGTGTTATAGAAATCTTGATGACAAGGAAACTAACTAGTTTGGGGGAAGGAAATCCTGCTACACTTTTTGATTACTTTCTTTGAGCTTGCATGGCTTCCACCCTTCGCATCACTTACACAAAATCAACCTACATTAGCTTCAACAAATGTTAATCCATAGATGTCATTCCACGTTATTTTGTTGAAAGCAACAATTAAGGTGAAATAACATGAGTGCTTGATTTATTGAAAGTTTATGATAATATCATAAAAAAAACCACTGAGCATTATTCAATCATATTTTACAAACTATTATTTCCCCTACTTTATACAAAGGCATTGGGTTGCATGTGGGCATGCAACATATTCAGTTTGGGGGAATGTTGGGCTCTTAATTTGTCATTATTATTACCACTTCTTAACATTCATTTCATCTATTTCCACTATTCTTTTATCACATTATTTATCATAATTTATTATATAATTCCATTTCCTAATCATTTATATTTTTGTGGATAAATAATATTTGATCTCATTTATTTTTAATAATTAATGATTATTATGGATGACTTTGGTTTATTCATTCGTTATAACCTCACTCATTATTTTAACCTCCAAGATCTCTTCCAGATTGCAGATTTGGTCTTCAACAGATAATTAGATATTCCAACTCAAAAATTCGCTAGCATAAGAAGTGACAGTTTTTCGTTGGATGTTTTGGACAAATGAAAGCGAATTTGGAAAATTCGAGACATGGATTTTGTTCAGAACGGATCAAATGAATTTCCCAATGAGCAGTTTTCAGAAATTCACTTTGTATTGGGAGCAAATCAAGGTTCTTCGAAGGATATATTTGCAGATTTGTTGTTGCGGTCGTTTTCCAGAATTGCCCAATTGTAATAACCAAATTTGACTTGTTCCAGCTGAATCATGATGGACAGATCTCTCAAATCTCATCTTGAATATTGAGATCAGTTTTTTGCAAGTTTCCTTTGGATGTTTGTATATTTGAAAGACACAATTCAGAGAGAGAGGGGAGCTAGCTGATGTAAGAATTGAGCCTTGTAACAGTGGAACTCTGGCTAATGAAATTTCTAGCCTTATGATATTTCTCAATATGTGAGTTAAGCACATGCCTGACCAGGGAGTTGGGCCCACTCTTCTGATCAGGTGCTGTGCATGTGTCCTTTTTATGTATATATTTTTTTACTGCTTGTATTTTCTTTATTGCTGTTACAGATTTCCATAGATTGTTGTGAATGCTTTTCTTTATGCAATTTAATGTCCATTACTGTTACAACGATGCTTTAATTTCTTAGCCACGAACCCTAGGTCAATGTAAGATTGTAACCTTTCTCCTACATATACCTTGTGTGTTACCTTGAAAATTGTACACACCCGGATTGACATATTAATGTGGTAAAGGGTTGAATCACAGCGTTCACATTTGGACACCAACACATTTGTCAAAATAGACTGCAGAAAAAAATCCTAAGAGGTATGGGGCAACAGATTGGCTAGTGGGCCCAAACCACCCATTTCGTTGCCCTGGTAAGAGCTAAATCACAATCCCAGAAGATTAAGAAGAAATGCAAGAAAAAAATTGAATGCCAAATTATAGTAATACTAAAATCTTGTTACATAAGTATTGAACAATGTAGAGCTTGGCTCCAGTGGTCCCCCTCAAGGATCATCCCACTGGGCATGCAGGCTCCTCCCTTCCTTGCCTAACAAAATTGATCCATGTTTGCAAAAATGAAATATACAAAATACAACATCCTCCCTCAGTACACAACCTTTAAATTTATAACAGCACTTCCTCCAAGCTATTCAGATCCAAGGTCATCAACACATACAAATTTAGAGTTATACAACAGTTTTGAACCAAAATAAGGAGATATGATTTCTGAGCGAATTTGCATTGATCTACATTTTCCCATAAACACAAAAACCGGTATCAAACCATGAAGTATTTTCCATAATGATGTTAACAACCTTTGGCTTATAAAATGCAGTTTGACCAAGTACTTTGACCATAGCTTTATGCACTATCTGGAAGACCCGGGTGCGATCAAGGGAACACATCAAAATATTGAACACCTCATCTTAAAAACCCATATGGTCATTTTCCATTATGACAACTCGATGTATGAAAATCGTGGAGGTGAGAACATGAATTGCACTACTAGAATAGGAACTATGCTGTCGGTGCAGGAACTAAATTGTGGGAATAGGAATTATGCACCTGCCACAAGGATAACTTATTATTAGTGATAACTTCACATCAAATCTGTTCAAATCATCGAAACAAAGAGAATTCATGTAACAATAACACATTACCTCAAAATTCCTCTAGATAATAGCCAATAATCCATAAAAGGATAATAATCACTATAAACACCTAGTGCAGGCATAGAAGTTATTAAGCAAAAATTATGAAAATATAGGCAAAATGGAGGATCAACATTCCCCCATGCTGATCTTCTCGCACCTCCTCATGCAAGCCAAACCATAGGATGGATTTCAAAATTTCGAAAATGCAAGGTTGTGGCCTAAAGAGCTATTGTATTAATTGAAGTGTTCAGGTTCTTTCCCTTCGTGCTTCTGATCATTTTAATTTCGCTTTTTAAAATCCTGTTATGGGCATCATAATACTTAGCTCGCTCAATCCAATCCCTGTCCAGCTTCCACAACTTCTCCTCCTTATCATTCAACCTATTGTTCTTATCATTCATCTTAATATAGAGTTTCTCCAAGTCTTTTTTTTCCTCTTTCACAGTTTCTTCATGAATAATAAGCCCTTGTATCTTCTTTTTCAATCTCTTTATCATCCTATCTTTCTTCCTCAATATATAATCATCAAGGGAAGATTTTGATTTCTGTCGAGTAGTGGAATAAACATCAGTAATCTTTGCTAGAAGATGATCAAATGAAAACTCAAACCCCGAATTTACCTCTGTCATAGGAATTTCAAATTGATTAGCTTTTTTACAGGGTTTTCTATTTGACTGATTCCTATAATTGGTTTGTTGACTTGATCCATTACTGGATTCTTAATCTGGGACATGAATTTCTCAGTAAATTCTTCAAATCTCCAGATTTTATCCCCGTCAATGACACCTATGTTATGTTTTATTGCTCCTTGCGCTTGTTCTGGATCCAACTTGATTGTTTGAGGCTCTAGGTTCCTAGAAGGTGGTCAGGAGCTTGTCATCATGTTGTGTGTAAGCCTTCGTCCAACAACTGGGGTTTGAGGTTCATATGGTAATGTTGTAGGGGTTATAGGTGTTTCTACCTTTCTTCGTCTTGAATTCCTAGTATGCGAGGAGCGTATATCGTTCTTTTGATTTTCCTATGGAGTCTTCTCTACCTCACACAATTCAACAAGAAGCTTGGTGATTTGTTTTTCGATGCTAGTTATAACCCATTCAGCTGAAGAAATTTATCCCAGCTATCATTTCTTATACATAGCTCATCGACAATCAATATTTTGATAAGCCCGTAATGATAGAGGCTTACCCTAGGATTAATAGCTCTATGAATTCCTTGTGACATTTTCTGTAGGATTTTTAGCAAGAAATAAGGGACATTTATCTTTTGCTCTCCTATGAAATGTAGCAGCAAACCAATATGATATGGAAAAGTCATTACATACCTCCCTTTTTAGGCCAAATATTTCTGGAGAATAAACAGATGAGCGCACCATTCATCTTTAATCTAAGAATGTGGTATCACTTTTTCCCAGTTAACATCTTGATGTCCGACTTTAAGAAATTGAAAACTTTGTTGGTTATCCATGCTCTTGTTCTTGAAACACTTAATGCCTTCCAATGATAATCCAGTTGCTTAGGCAATGGTCTTCTCATTCACGTTCATAGTCAATCCCTAGTTTGAGTTAACTTTCCATCAAACCCCTATGCAAACATTAATGCAACTTCATCTTCAGACCCCTAAAATTTAGCCATGAATTCATGCCATCCGTCCTTTATCAACTTGTACTTGTAGGCATTGTATTCAGGAGTTTTCTCAAGCTCCTCTATGGATGACGGACCATGGTGATCATATTTAATTTTTGTCGTGGCTGTGAGAGTTAAATCACGATATGCATCTAGGTGTAAACAGAGGAGAAACAACCCCAACATGCCCAACAATGTATTTAAATATCACATGAGATCAAATAATTTAATAACTCAAGCAACATAACTACTTATGATTAGCATTGGGTAAGGTCTTGAAGTTGGTGTAATTCAATTAGTACATGAGGGAAGAATGTGATGATTGTAGAGAATGGGAGTGATACGACCAAGAACAAGTTCCATTATAAAAATGATTTCGGACAACCTCCTCATCCTTATAACATAATTACCCTAATCCAAAAGTGTTATATGTGCATGAGCATTCAACATATATTTTGATCATTGAGAAAGAGAGATCATAATTACAAGAATAGTGCATCTCTAGCACAGACACTTGTTATCAAAGTACTAGACACATCAAAAATATCTGTGCATATACCATTATCTTTATTGAAATTCTATGGCATGGAGTACCGAATGCAAAATAATGGAAGATGGAAGGGGGAAATTACTTAAACATTAATGATCAACAATACATCAATACATTTTTTTAAAGTTTTCGTCAAGTCTGCAACATAATTATAGTGTCTACTAAACCATGTTACAACCCTTATGTAAGCATTGAGTGCAAGAATGATAAAACTATCAAGGGGAGGAAATCTTCGATGTAACAAGATGAGGTATAGGAAAACAACACTTTGTACAAAACATTAGGAAAAACAATATTGCACCATTATGAAAGATATTACATACCTAATTTCTTGTCTCAAATGAGCTCCCTATTTGTCATAGATTTCTTTTCATAATTTTATTATTTTCTCAAAGTCTTATTAATATTAATGATAAAAAACCAAACCTTATTGAAAAGGTGCAATTCCAAGAAGACTACAACAAGATTCCTGCACTTATTATAGAAATCTTTTACCTAGGCCATGTAGTGCTTTTAGGGCAGCCACAATTAACACACATTGTTGTCCATCAACATCTTGTGAGTAATCATCATTGAGAAATTCATCACTCTAAATACCATAAAACAATTAAAGTGAGTTATGATACGAAAAAAGGGAAAAAAAATAAAAATAGAACAAGATGACACCTTCCTGGACCAATCAACAAATTCTTCATTGAACACCCTAAATTTGTTGTCATCTAGATGAAAAACTACATTTCAATCTAGTACAAAGAATTACCTTCACTAAGGGTACCACATCATTAAAGATTCCTAGTTTTTGAAAAATAGAACTCAAAGCATCATGCTCAAATCATCTTAAAACAATTGTCTGAGAATTAAAATGATGAGTTTTAGGGAAAGAGAAAGATAATCGAGTAAATCATAGTGTGAAATTAACTTTGATACCACATACATGGCCCTACTACCCACAGACATCTATAGCCTTGACAAGGATGTCTTCTAACCCATTGAAATGCTTGTGTCCCACTCACTAGATATAGATTCAGAGTTATCTAATTTAATTTTAAAATCTAGATGAAGGCCACTATCCTGGCTTGGTAACCAGTTAATGGCAATGCCACTCATAAGAAGTAACATGGATGAACAGGTTGGCTTGTGATGAGACCTCCTGTCTTCTAGATTCTCAGCCGAAAGCCATTACTTTGGCTTGGTGACCAGTAACAATAATGTCATACATGTTAGATCTCATGATCATGGTAGGACGGCTAATCATGAGACCTCCTATCCTCCATAAATCCTTTGTAAACTATTATTATGATTATCTTCAAAGGTTAATTAATAAGTGGGGAGGCAGATCTACTCCTTAATAGTATGGGATGGCATTTAAAATTTTAAATGACTAATGATTATTCGACAGTTCCTCTACCCTAAAGATTCATTTAAATAAGATGTCCTAGGTAATGACTAAAATATTCTTTGAGTTAATAATGCTAGTGTTCTCATGAATGGCTCATTCTGATCTTTACAAGAGTGGTCCACCACAGGAGGTTTTCCAATGATACCTTCTAAGGGAAACTGAAAATATATATCTTAGATGACAACTCATTAGAGTGACTAATCATGGTCACTTTTGCAAAATCATGAGGTATTAGAGTGAATCATACTCATCAAGACTTACCGCAGATGTGTGTGTTAACAACCAATGTGGATTAAAGCAGTTTCAGTGGCCATACTTTGGAAGTCAGAGCCCTAATAGCATTGTTGTAACATATTTATTCATGGCGTTGATTTATTATTCTATCCTACTCTACCCTAAGATGTGGAAGACTTCCTCTTAAGTATAGGAGTACTTCAAATGCAACCATGTGTGCAACAAGAGGATAATCTTACTCATGTTCAAATTTGAAAAGTATATTCGAGAAAATACTAGAACGTGAGGAACCAGCTGCATTAATTGATGCGATGCTACAAATTGTCAAATGATAAATGACGAGTGGATACTGACAGTCATCTAAAACCAAGATTCAATGGGATCCATATACTCTTGGTCATCATGCAAATCCTCCAAATTTCTCTGTTTATCCCCTGAAATGTAGGTTGGATCAGATAGATGTTATTTAGTCTCTGCTTCTCATAGCTTCTCCTCATCAAGCATGATCCATAGCTTCTAGATCTCCTTAGGAAAATATTTTGGATCTTTAGGAGTATTTTCTTCCATGAGAATAAACGTATTTCTAATTGATGCTTAATGTGTTATATCTCTGAAGCAAAGACCCCAACTTCTGCTAGGATTTGAGATAATTCTTGGAATAACATCACACTTCCTGGCATTCTCCTGCTAGCTGGAAGGTCTTTTTAGCACATGGATTTAGAGCAGGGGGTTCTTATAGCACTAGAAAAATAGAAACACACTAGCTTAGAAGTTCAATTGTAATTAAAAGAAACAAACCAAGATTGTGTTGATGGTGTTGTACCCGCCAACATGTCAGGGGATCTTGCTGGGCGCGGGATCCCCTAGGGGAAGTTTTAGGGCTAAAAGCCTAGATTTTGGCTAAAAAGTGTAAATCCGATGTAAAGACTCTGCATTTTGTGGGTGCGGAATGTGAAGTTGTAAATGAGTCATAGGGTTGTCTACCCTCAATTTTGTAATGTAATGTCGGCTTTATAGATCTACCCATGCTTTGCGGACCATGGGATTGTATAAATAGAGTGAGGCTCTAAGTAGTTGAAAAAGAAAAGAAACGAATAGAATAGAATTAGAAGGAATCATGATGGAATAGAAGGAGAGTGGAAGATCTAAGTGTAGAGTCGAGTCTTTGGGTCGTAGAGTAGGATAAGGCTCTGCAGCTAAGTGCGCAAAGGCCTCGTAGTCCGTAGCTGAGTGCGCAGGCCCCTGCAGCTGAGTGCGTAGGGCAAATCGAGTCTGTAACTGTTGAAGCATTAATAAAGAGAAGTTTTACATCAATTTTGTGTATTTATTTCCTAGTTTCTGTATCGAATATATTGGGTATAAATTGCATTTATGTTGTCTATATGGTGCGCAAACATATTTGATTGTGTTAATTAAGTAAATGTGAGATAAGGTATCTGTTTATGTCAAGTTAACTAACAATTGTAAGAAGATAAGTAAGATACGTGGTGTAACTTGGGGAAATAACATAGATAGCTTCCCTAGCAGTGTGAAAGCATCTCAACCCCTGGTTAGGGCTGCGCGAAAGGCGATCCTAATAGATCGTGAAGGTCTCGTAGGTCAGGATAGTGCGCAAAGTGACGTGCATGAAGGTAGGAACAGTTCGATTAAACTAACCCCTTAGACATCTCCAGGGTGCAGAAACTTTGTTCCAGCATCCCCCCATACTACTTCAGGTGATACTTCAGTCTGCACAGCGTGGGTTGATGCTGAAAGGGCCAGTAATGGAGGGATTTGTTTGTCTAATTAACTTCGAACCTGGGTCGGGCCCCCTCAAGCCAACAAATGGTTCTATTTTCGGGACTGAAATCTACATAGAGATGTTTGATGTCATGTCATTGGAATCCAACTAGGAACGAAATTGAAGGCTGGTTGGACAGGAGAATTCACAAGTTCCCGACGTAGGAGAACAGGAACCTGCAACTGACAAAAGAAGAGTGGTTAGATTGCTACCTGTACACAGAAATCCATGAGATCTTCTTCGCATCTTTCCCTACTGAGCTATATGAGTGGATCGTGAAGCTAGTAGATAGCCAAGAAGGTGGAAGCCCCACAATCCTATTGTGTGGACCCCAGAGTTGGTGTGCATATTGGAAGCATCAAAGGATAAGATCGCACATGTTATTGATCACTAGCTCGATTAGATTATAGGAGGATTCATTATTGAGTTTGTGGTAGACACTTCCATTAGCTATAGTGAGGTAAAGCGACACTTTCTCAGGGGACCAAGAGGTAAGTACATAAAGTCTTTGAATACTTGGATTAAAATGTTATTGTGCAGAAAGAGGATTATGCAATTACCTTGATGTTCGAGACTACGAGGAAGTGGAAAAACTTACATGAACGAATGAAATAAGGGACTAGAAACTAGCCCCTTGATTTCACCTCCGCGAGGGGATGAGGAAGAGCTCATGAAGGTCTCTCTGCGAAGTGAAATCCACTTGATAAGACAAAGAATTATGTGAATACCACCCCCACCCACACCACCTTCAACTTCACTGCCTTCACCTCCATCTTCACTTGTACCACCTCCGCCACCACCTTGAGTCAATATGGCAACCACGATAAAGTTGCCTGTGTTCAAGGGAGTGGGAAATGAGGATCAGGACCATTTTTGGTTCGTCGTACGAGCCGTATGGGAAGCACAAGGAGTTACAGATGACAATATAAAGAAATACATAGTGGTTATCACCCTACAGGACCACACGCTGACCTACTATATTAATCACTCCAATGATAATCCAAATGTAAGAATCGCAGATATCCAAGCAGTGCTAAACAGAGAATTTAATAGGCCAAAGTTGGAAGCACAATCAATCATTGGATTCAAAGAAATCACGATGCTACCAGGTGAAACTACTTGGGAGTTGGATTAGAGGTTGAAGTGTATGATTCGCTAAGCTAATATGAATCTGATGGATGGACAACATTGCAAATGGTTTGTAGCATCTCTAACGCCACATTTAAGGAGCACACTATCGCAGTAGAAGTTAACAACTCAGGAAGGGGCCTTAGAAATTGTGATGAGGCTGGATGAGACCCTGATGCAGGATCCTAACTTAGGAGTTTAGCAGATCCATGCGTAGCTGAATAATTTATGCCTGGAGATGCAAAGTTTGGAACAGGACAAAACAGTTCGACCAGAAGTGTACGAAGAAGTGTGGTGCGTAAAAGGCAAGGGGTAGGTCATGATAAGGACCACTGCTTGGTATTCACAAGTTAATTCACGGGAGGAGGACTGATGCCATTAAGGTAGGAAGCACAAGTAGGACACAGCACGGTGCCTGCTTTGTGTTGCACAATTAGTCAAATAGGAGGGAAACATGCTACGGACAACTGCCATTTGTTACAAAAGTATACAAAAAATTCGCAGCAATTGTTCTGTAAATTTTGTAGGTTAGTAGGACACGATGAGCACACTTGTGGAAGTTATGAGCTAATGATGGATAGAACTCCCACCTACATAGTTCATGCCAAATCGCAGCCCCTAGACCAGAATGCAGGAGTGGCACAAACTGGATTTCAGGGGCACGAACAAGGCCAAGGAAGAGGAGGACCTAGAAAAGGTCATTGTTAGTTGATATGCTACAGATGCTGAGGGCTAGGGCATTATGCCCGTGATTGTACGAATCCGACGGGGCCATCATGTTTATATTGCACCTTGTTTCATCATGAGACAGAATATTGTCCTACATTGATAGCTAGGATACATGACAAAGGAGCACTACCACCTCCCCTGACTCAGAACCTATAGATGAGGTATGAGTTGTGCGAGGAAGATCTAAATCTGAACATTGTGCTCCAAAGTGGAATCACGACGGGAGATGATAAAGGAAAACAACCCAAATATAGTACCTGGGTTTGTGAAGCTCTGACAAAAGAAGTGGAGTTTGACTTAGAGTGTGCTCAGGAAACCTTCATGGAAGCTAAGAAGAGCTTTGCTAATGCCTCCACTTCAGGAAACAAAGATAGACTGGAGTCGGAGATGGACCCATCTATGCTTACGACATTCCTGGAAACATGCATGAATTTATTGCGCGGCAACAAATTTGTAAAGGGATTATAGGAACTCATTAACTGATGCGCTGGGACCATGCTAGGAGAACCGCGTGTAGTCTGGAAGGCTGGAAAGCATAAGACGAGGACAGGAAGAGAAATGAGGCTAACTGCACAAATTGGAGAATATGAAATGGACCAAGCAATTCTAGATTTAGGGTCAGATGCAAATGTTCTGCTGAAGCAGACATAGGAGCGAATGGGGAGACTTATGCTACAATGGTCTCCTATTCAACTGGGAATGGCGAACGAGCAGAAAATAATTCCCATGGGGCGATTGCAGAGAATCATTGTGGATATTGAGGGAGCAAGCGCGCTCGCAGACTTTGATGCGATAGAGATTGTTAATGACAAAAATCCCTACCTCGTGCTCTTAGGAATTGATTGGGCCACTAACATGAACGAGGTTATTAATCTAAAGAAGTGCAAGATGATTTTTGAGAAGAAGTCACTACATGTAGTTATACCTTTGGACCTTGCTGAAGGATCGCATTATACAGAGCCAGTGCACGACTATGAAAGTGATGATGATTTGGACTACATCTATAAGATAACAACGCAAAACCAGGACTAGGTGAATCCCACTATGGATGGAAAGCTTGCATGGGAGCATTAGAGCTCCTGTACTTCAGATTCGAATGAGGAAACGGAGCGATGGCAAACCAGGTTACATGAGGTGACTACACTGAATTGTAATATGATGACAAGGTCATTGCGTTGTGTATCAACAAAAGTAAGGGACCTGCATACTTATGATGGCCTAAGTGAGGTAGATACCTTCTTGAATAAATTTGAAAGAGAAGTATCAGAAAAGCAACGTTTCCAGGCTTTGAATTGGGTACTGCACGCTACGCTTGCGAGGTGGTGGGGTATGCACAAAGGGAGCTTTGACGACTAGCGTGAGTGCAAGAGAATGATGCGCACACATTTTGGGAAGCCTAAGATGCAACTAAAAAACAAGTATGATGGACAGGATGATCCACACACACATCTAGCCAGGTGGATACAGGCATATGGAAAACAATCTACATGGATGGGCATGAACTCCGCGCTGAGAGGTATGGTCAATAAGCGTGTGTTGGGGTGCCTAATGTGCAGCTGGATTTTAAGGATTGATAGATAATATGTGGGAAGAACAATCACGCAGAAGGTTATCCATGCGGAAGCACTTGACAAGGTGTGTAACACACTGAACAAGGTATGCAACATGCAACGAAGTGGTTGGGACCTGTGCGTACCTGGATAGACGCCTTTTCGGTTAGTCGATGGAGTAGAAGATGTAATGACTATGAAGGCTATCATTTCTAATCTGCACATAGTGGCGCTTGCAGGGGTAATGAACTGTGGAGCCCTAGAAGAATGGCTCACGCTGTTGGAAGAACTCTAAGACAAATAGTTGGAACTTGATTAAGAGATCCAGCAAGGTGATCTTAGGCTCCAAGAACTCATGAATGAAAGAGTTCGGTTGAGGGAGAAAAGCATCATGGTAAAAGCGGAAGTCAAGAAGCTTGAGGAAGGAATAAAGAAGGACTTTTTTGATAGAAATATCGTAGTAATAGAGTAGGATGAGCTTGATTACATTGATAGACTTGGGGATCACCACTGAGAGTTTCTCAGTTTGCTACATGGGATGGGACCATATGTTATTAAGGAAATCATAGATCGTGGTGCGGTGCAGTTGGAGAAGTTAAATGGTGAACTCTTCTTAGGAAAATTAAATGGTTGTTGGATGAAGCCTTACAAAGGTGGCCCAACCATCTGACTACCCATGGGAAGCATAGTCTTAGTGCTCCAGGCAGCTGAAAGGAGGCACGGGACTATAAACTACTCTTCCTGAGAGCTGCGGGATGTCAGGATTGCGCATAGTAGCGAGGTGTCATAGGGTTCGCGACAGTGCAAGGGTAGCTACATTGCTGCGTGGGTTAGCTGGAAAGTGACCATGGAGGCCCTCGAGAAATTCACGAAGGAAAACCACATAGTGTTGGAGGCCCTCCAGACATAGATACAGGATTTGCAGGTGCGTACTCCTCATGCTAGTTCTCTATCAGACAACCTTGTAGTAGGCACGACCACGACTGAGGAAATGTTGCGTGCCCGCATGACCAACACCATAGTGCTGCCAGAGGGTGCACTGGCTATAGAAAATTAGGCCGATAGGCCTATGGTTAGTGCACTAAAAGGAGTTGGGATAAACATGGTTGTGCTCCCTCGAGAGACTCTTTATGTTCTGCAGGATGGAGTGACTACAGAACTACGGGCCAGAGAGATTTGTGCACTCCAGGTGATGAGTGAGCAATGAATTAATATCGAATAATTGAGCCTGCCGCGCAACGACGTTGTGACACAAAATAGACAGCTAGTGCAGGTGGTTGACGAAACCTGCCAATTGGTCCCTGAGTTGGCCATCCTAGCCAAGGAACCAGTGGAGGAGTGCATTTGGAGACTAGTAGCAGGGCTGCATGAGGTGAAAGAAGAAATGGCTAAGGTTCAGCTAGTGCTGAACTTTCAAATAACTGAGCTGAAATTGATTGTGCAGCCTTCAACTCCACCTGAGGTGAAGTAACAATGTGCCAACACCATTACAGCAGGAATATCGGAGATCAATAGTGCAGTGAAGGACTGCACCAAACTGTTTGAAGAGTCGTTCAAGGTCTTCACCACTCTACAGGAGGACCCAAACATACAGCGCTTAGAAAAATAGGTGCGCTAGCTGCAGCAACAGTACGATGAAATAAAAGGGACTGCACAGATGGTGGCCCTTACATAGAGGCTCACGCGAATGCAGTAGACAAAAGCCCTCAAGGAGCAGGTAGACGATGTGCGACATAGGGAAACTGTCTTAAAGGTGCGCGTATAACCATGTATCGATGCAGCGTATGTCATTATAGTCTCAATTGAATCCAAGCTTGCGAAGATGGAGGGAACGCAGGAACATGTGCAAGGCAGCAGTTCAGTACAACAATCTTTGAACAACACATCCAGGAAGTACAACAAGTAGCTACTCAGTGTGCTGCCAATCTTGCAGTAGTCTAGGTAGAGTTGGGAGGTCTTCATGTGAAGATCTCCACACTAACAGAGTGGCTTGAGGGCGAGTCATGATGTTTGTGTTGGGGAGCTGTTGGGCCAAGGATCCCCCAAGGGAATTTTTGGGGCTAAAAGCCTAGATTTTGGCTAAAAAGTCTAAATCCGATGTAAAGACTCTGCATTTTGTGGGCACAGAGCGTGAAGTTGTAAATGAGTCATAAGGTTGTTTTCCCTCAATTTTGTAATGTAATGTCGGATTTAGAGATCTACCCATGGCCCGCGGACCATGGGATTGTATAAATAGAGTGAGGCTCTAAGTAATTGAAAAATAAAAGAAAAGAATATAATAGAATTAGAAGGAATGATGATGGAATAGAAGGAGAGCGGAAGATCTAAGCATAGAGTTGAGTCTTTGAGTCGTAGAGTAGGAGAAGGCTTTGTAACTAAGTGCGTAGAGGCCTAGTAGTCCACAACTAAGTGCGTGGACCCCTGTAGCTGAGTGCACAGGGTGATTTGAGTCTGTAACTATTGAAGCATTAATAAAGAGAAGTTTTACATCAATTCTTTGGATTTAATTCCTGTTTTCTGTATCGAATATATTGGGTATAAATTGCATTTCTATTTTCTATATGGTGTGTGAACATATTTGATTGTGCTAATTAAGTAAATTTGAGATAAGGTATCTGTTTACGTGAAGTTAACTAACAATTGTAAGAAGATAAGTAAGATACGTGGTGTAACTTGGGGAAATAGCCCAGATCGCTGCCCTAGCAGCGTGAAAGCATATTAGCCCCTGGTTAGGGTTATGCGAAAGGCAATCGTAATAGATCGCGAAGGTCTCGCAGGTCAGGACAGTGCGCAAAGTGACCTGCATGAAGGTAGGGACAGTTGGATTAAATTGACACCTCAAACATCTCCAGGGTGCAGAAACTTGGTTCCAACATCCCTCCATACTGCTTCGGGTGAGACTTCAGTCTACACACCACAGGATGATGCCGAAAGGGCTAGTAGTGTAGGGATTTGTTTGTCTAATTAACTCCAATCCTGGATCAAGTCCCCTCAAGCCAACAGATCTCCTCGGTAAGAATCCCCATCTATACCTCAGACCATTTGGTGTAGGAGTCCCAGCAGTGGGTATTACGGTATCGCCTTGACCGAGGTTGTGCACAGAGGTGAATAAGATGTCCTTTTTGGTAGAAAGGGTGTGATATATGCAACAAGTAAAGGAAGATGCATGAGAGGCTCTAACAGACGTAACGCAGGTATGAGTGCACCCTTCGAAACCTATGACACTATGCAGCTTGAAAGGGAACACACGAGAGAGTTACATCATACACTAGAAATAAGGTTAGCCATCGATCCAAAGTGATGGCTAAACCAATAACACATCTCAATAAGATTCATATAAACACATATAGAAAATTCCATACCTACATGCGTAAACTGCCACTACATATATCATTAGAGTAACCAAGCTAGCTAAAATAAAATAACAACATATGCATGAAATGTGCTTGCTCTGTTATATTAAGAAAGTGAAATATCCAATCATACATAGAACTGTGAGCAACCACTAGTCTCGACAATGGAATGTTATAGTCATCGCCACATGCTACTCCAAAGAGATATACTAGCTCTTCACTATGGAGAATCCAATGCTAGCTACAATACACTCCAAGCTTTATCTAAGATACATGTTGGGCATGGAATCCCCCCATAGCATGTGTTGGGGCTCAAAGCCCAAGTTTTGGTCAAAGGTATTGTAAGACTTCACGAATTGCGGGTGTAGAGGGTGAAGTATAGGTTGAGTTATAGGGTTGTCTGCCCTAAAGTATTGCAATGTAATATAAAGTCATGTTGGCCTACCCATGGTTCGCAGACCATGGGATTGTATAAATAGAGTGAGGCTCTAAGTTGTAAAAAGAGCGAATGGGAGAGATGAATACGCATGGTGCGAGCATAGAGTAAGAGTCTAAGTGTATTGGGTCGTAGTAGTAGGAAGAGGCTCTGCAGCTGAGTGCGCAAAGGCCTAGTAGAGTCTACAGCTGAGTGCGCAGACCCCTGTAGCCGAGTGCATAGGGCGGTGTTGAGTCTATAATCTTGAGCAGAGAATAATAAAGAGAAGTTGATTCCTATTTCTGTGTATCTGCTTGTGCATTTCCTTCTTTACATTTATATTATTTTATTTATCATGCACACTGATATGATTGCTGGATATGTTGTAATAATCACTAGTCTTACACAAATAAGTTAAGTAACTAGGTAATAATGGATTAAATAGCAAGGAACTTGGGTATAATACGGGTTTCCCCCGAGTAGGGTTGCGTGGAAGCAACATCACAAGTTTTGAAGGAATAACAAGTGCGCATAGTGACGTGTGTGCAGGGTCAAACCGCGGACCTCAAGAAGCTCATCAGACATCCCTAGGGTGTGGAATCCTAGTTTTAGCACCCTCCCATACTACTTCTAGTGAGACGTCAGTCTGTGCTCCCCGGGTTGTTGCCGAAAGGGCCAGTAATACCAGGATTTTCTGGCTAAATCACCTCTGAACCTGGGCCAGGCCCATACAAGCCATCAAATGGTTCCGTTGTCGGGACTGGGATCTGCATAAGGGATGTCTGATGTCATGCCACTGAAATCCAACAAAGAAAGAAATTGAAGAGTGGTTGGACAAGAATATTCACGAGTTTGTGGCACAGGAAAACATAAATTCGTGAGTATCTAAGGAACAATGGTTGGAGCACTACTTGTATACGGTTTGCATCCTTTCCTTTTGAGCTGTATGAGTGGATCGCGAAGTTAGTAGATAGCCAGGGAAGGTGTAGGTTCAACAAACCAATAGTGTGGACTCCGGAATTAGTGCGCAGACTAGAAGCGTCAAGGGATAAGATCACGCAAGTTGTGGACCATTGGCTCGACCGCATAATAGGAGGATTTATCACTGAGTTTGCGGTAGACATAACTGTTAGCTACAATAAGGTGGAGCGACGTTTCCTCAAGGGACCGTGAGGTAAGTATATTAAATATTTGAACACTTCGATTAAGATGTTATTTTGTGAAAAGCGGGTTATGCGAATAAATTAATGTTTGGAGCTACGCAAAGTGGGAAGATATATAGAAGTGGAGGTAGCGAAGAATTAGAAACTAGTCCTTTAATTTCCCCCTCACTAGAAAGCGAGGAAGAGCTCGCGCAAGTTTCTCCAAGAAGCACGGTCAGTTTGATAAGGTAGCGAATTCTGCGTTTACCACCTCCATCCACACTGCCACCCGTCTCACCCTCCTCACCTCCATCTCCACCCACCCCACCTCTGCCACCACCACAGTTCAGTATGGCGAGTGCAATCAAACTACCAGTATCCAGAGGAGTGGGGAATGAAGATCCAGACCAATTCTGGTTTGTGGTAAGAGCAGTATGGGAAGCACAAGGCATCATGGATGGCAATATTAAGAAGGATATACTGGTGAGCGTGCTACAAGATCATGCATTAACATGGTATATCAAGCATTGTAATGACCACCCAAACGCAGGAATCACAGAAATCCAGGCCGTGCTGAACAGGGAATTTAGCAGGCCAAAGTTAGAGACACAATCAATCATCGGGTTTAATGAGATCGTGATGCTCCCAGGTGAGACCCCATGGGATCTGGAGCAAATTCTGAAGAGTAAGATTCATGAAGCCAGTATGACGTTGATAGATGGACAACATCGCGATTGGTTTGTAGCATCATTGACACTGCACTTAAGGACGACGTTGTCACAACAAAAACTTTCCACCAAGGCGGAAGCTTTAGACATGGCGATGAGATTGCATGTGACCCCTTTACAAGACCTTGGTTTGGAATTCCAACAAATCCACATGCAATTGCAAAATCTATGTCTGGAAATGCAAAGTTTGAAATAGGATAGGACACCTTGGCCAGAGGCACGCGAGGATGTATGGTGCATAAAATGCAAAGGCCAAGGGCATGACAAGGACCATTTTCCATTGTTCGCGAACTACTTGGTAGGAGGAGGGCCGATGTTGTCAAGACCTGAGGCATAGGTAAGGTCGAGCACGACACCTGCATTATGGTGCACGATCTGTCAGATAGGAGGAAAACACACTATGAATAATTGTCATCTATTGCAGAAGTATACGTAGACGTCCTAGCAATTGTTTTGTAATTTCTGCAGGTCAGTAGACCATGATGAATGCACCCACCAAAGCTACGAACTAATGATGGATCAGACTCTTACCTATAGGGTGCAGACCGAAACGCAAGACCTTGACCTAAATGTAGGGATGGCATGCGCTGGATTTCAGGGGCACAGTCAAGGTCAAGGCGGAACGGGACCAGGAAGGGGTCACAAACAACTAATTTGTTACAATTGCGGAGGGACAGGGCACTATGCCCGTGATTGTACACACCCGACAAGGACATCATGTTGATATTGTACTCAGTTTGATCATGAGGTAGAAGACTACCCTTTGCTGATAGCGAGGATGCATGAAAAAGGAGTACTTAAGCCCCCTCCGACTCAGAATGTACAGATGATGAGGTTGGAGCCACGTGAAGAAGACCCAAATGTAAACATGATGCTCAGGAGTGGTATGACCACAGGGGATGATAAAGGGAAGCAGCCAGAAGAAAGTGTGTGCGTTCACAAGGCTCCTACAAAGGAACCTGAATTTTATTTAGAACATGCGAAGGAGACATTCATGGAAGCTAAGAAGAGCTTCACAGAGACCTCCACTTTAGGTAGTAAGAATCAACTAGAACCAGGGATGGATCCTTCAATGCTCACTACCTTTCTGGAGACATGCATTAAACTGCTGCATTATAGCAAGGCAGTCAAAGGACTATAGGAACTTATCACTAGGTGCGTGGGGTCAGGAGAACCACACATGATCCAGAAACTTGGAAATCATACATTACGCACAGGAAGGGAAATGAGGTTGACTACGCAAATCGATGAGTATGAAATGGATCAGGTAATCCTAAATCTTAGATCAGATGTGAATGTACTACCAAAAAAAACATGGAAACGCATGGGTAGACCTGTGCTACAGTGGTCTCCTATGCAGTTACGAATGGCAAACCAACAGAAGATTTTGCCCATGGGAAGATTGCTAGGGGTAACAGTAGATATTGAAGGCGCGAGTGCGCAGGCGGATTTTGAAGTGATAGATATTGTCAATGATAGTAATCCCTATCCCACACTACTAGGAATAGACTAGGCCACCGATATGAACGGAGCCATAAATCTAAATAAGTGCAAAATGATCTTTGATAAAAAGTTACTGCGTGTAGTAGTACCGCTAGATGTAGCCGAAGGAGCGTGATGCACTGAACCGGTGCACGACGCTGATAGTGATGATGATCCTGATTGTATTTACAAGATAACTGCGTGAGAACATGATTGGGTGAATCCGATTATAGATGGAAGAATTTCGTGGGAGCACGAAAGATCCTACACTTCAGATTCAGATGAAGAAGTAGAATGATGGCAGAATCGACTGCACGAAGTAACAATGCTTAATTGCAACATGATTATTAGATCACTGCATTGTGTGACAACAAAGGCAAGGGAGTAGCTGACACATGATGGATTGACAACAGTGGATGAATTTATGAGAAAATTTGGAAGTGCAGTACCAAAACAGTAGCGATTAGATGCTCTGAAATGGGCATTGTGCGTAATGCCTGCACGATGGTGGGGTACACATCAAGAAAGTTTTGAGGACTGGCATGACTACAGAAAAATGATGTGCCTATGATTTGGGAAACCACAAATACGGCTAGTAGACAAATATGACAGATGAGATGATCCACGCACGCACCTCGCGAAATTGACCAAGGTTTATGGGGAAGAGCCACAGCCTAAATGGGTACATTTATTCTACCATACCCTAGATGTCATACCCATGAATTGGTATATTGAGACAAAGCTCTGCCATGGTATGAGTGAATGGGATGTCTTGCATGAGGAGTTTTTGTTAACCTTCACATTTGATGATCGTTGGTCGGATACTATTGACGATGTGCTACAAACAGTAAAATTCGTTATCTTCAAAATACCATAGGAGCCAATGGAAGTACTTCAGCCCGAATGGGCAATATAGTTAAGTAGCGTGCTGGAGTGTTATAACGTAAAGGTTGAGGAGGATGATGAGGACCCACGAAATATTAATATTCCAGAAACAGAAGGTTGTCGCGAGGTTTGATGACCATCAATTGAGGATCCCAACATCACCGCACCACTAAAAACAAAGCAGGTAAACATTGGAACGGAGGTGGAGCCAAAGTACACAACGCTTGGGGAATATTGGGATGATACTATGGTGGATAAGGTCACTGAGTTACTCTGTGAATACCAAGACTTGTTCCTGACCAAAATTACAGACTTAAAAGGGATCATTGGAGACTTAGGGATGATGAAGATCACTCTGAAACCCGATGCGAAGCCAGTTAAACAACGGCTTTACTTCTTGAATATGAAGTATAAAGAGAAGGTCCGTGACGAATTAGACAAGATGCTCATAGTTAGAATTATTGAACCAGTAGAAGAATCCGGCTGGGTGAGTCCTATGGTAGTATAGGAGAAAAAATAGGAGGGCGAAATAAGAATATGCATGGACCTCAGGAAGCTGAATGACACCTGTGTACACGATCCATTCTCGACACCATTCACAGATGAAGTACTAGAAAATGTTGGTGGTCAAGAAGCATATTCATTCACGGATGGGTTCTCAGGCTACCATCAGATAAAGATCGCACCGAAAGATAGGAGCAAATCAACCTTCACAATAAAATGGAGCTACTTTCAATACACCATTATGCCATTTGGACTGAAGAATGCACCAACTATATTTTCGTGCATCGTTGTGGTTGCATTTAAAGAATACATCCACAAGTTCTTGGAGTTCTATCTAGATGATTAGACTGTCTTTGGATTAATTAAGCACCATGTAGCGAGCTTACACTTGATGCTGGATACTTGCCACTGACACCAGATTGCGCTGAACCTTAAGAAGTGCTCATTCCTTGTTCCCTTTGGAAACCTATTGGGACATGTGGTCTACAAACAAGGCCTGATGGTGGACCCTACGAAGATTGTTGTTGTTCTAAATTTGGAAGCACCGTGAAGTCTTAAACAACTGTGCACTACTTTGGGGCATTCTGGATACTATAGGAAGTTCATCAAAAGTTATGCCCAAATAACATCGCCGATGGAAAAGATATTGAAAAAGGATGCTACATATTGCTGGAATGACGATTGCATGAAGAGTTTTGATGTCCTGAAGGGTAAACTGGCCTCTGCTCCAATCCTGGTCTTCCCAAAATTGGATGTGGAATTTCATGTACATGTTGATGTGTCGTGTATTGCGTTGGGAGTCGTACTCACACAGGAAAGCCCGAAGGGCGTGGATCACCAGATCGCGTTTGCAAGTCAGAGACTATCCAAAGCAGAAAATAACTACTCTACCACTGAGTGCGAGGGGTTGGAAATGGTGCACGTGCTCCAAAAATACCAACACTATTTACTTGGAGGACATTTCGAGATGTATACCGACCATTCCGCGTTGAAATACCTAATGAACAAGCCTGTGTTGGGGGCGAATATGTAGATGGCTTTAACTGTTTCTAGAATATGATTTTGAGGTCATAATCAAGTTGGGATGCCTAAATGTAGGACCAGACCACTTGTCAGGAATTAAGACAGGAGAGGAACCAACAAATTTGGAGGAGGGACTACCTGATGCATAGCTCTTTGCAATGCGTGTCGCCGACGGACACTTCGAAGATATAGTCCATTTTCTAACAAGTGGGACTATGCTGAAGGAATACTCAATCCAACAGAAGAAGGAATTGGTGGTGTGCATGACAGAATTTTCTGTCATCGCGGGGCACCTCTACAAAATGGGAGATGATGAGATATTGCGAAGATACATACTTAAATTTGAACGAGGTTAGATCCTTGCAGAAGCACATGGGGTGTTGCAGGAGGACACTATGCAGGACACGCGAATGCACAAAAGATTCTTCGCACAGGGTTATGGAAGCCAACCCTACACCAAGATTCAAACGTGCACTGTAGGGCCTGCGATATATGTTAAAGGACTAGAAAACTGTCACGAAGGGATGAGATGCCACTAAATCCACAAATGACACTGCAGCTATTCGAAAAATGGGTAATGGAATTTGTGGGACCAATAAAACCTCAGGGAAAGGTGGATACGCGCTACATCATCATCGCGATAGAATACCTGACACGATGGGCAGAAGCACAGCCAATCAAGGGTTGCATGGTCGGTACGACTATGAAGTTTTTGTTCGAAAACGTGTTGACATGATTTGGTTGTCCAAAAATCTTTATGAGTGACTAAGAAACACATTTCCTGAATGAAACCATTAGCGTACTCATAGAAGAGTTCCAAGTGTATCATCAGAAAATTACACCGTACCACCCGCAAGTTAATGGGACAATAGAGGAATTCAACAAAATACTAGATACTACGCTGACCAAAGTATGTAAGGTGTAGCGAAACGACTGGGACCTGTGCATACCTGTCGATTATGGGTGTACAGGACAACGTGCAAAAAATTGACAGGACAGACACCTTTCCAGTTAGTCTATGGCACGAAAGCTACCATGCTGATGGAATACATCGTACCTAGTCTACGAATAGCAGCACTCACAGGCATGTCAGATAGCGAAGCTTTAGATGGAAGGCTCGCGCAATTAGAAGAACTTGAGGAAGAATGGTTCTGGCTGGATTTCGTTAGTAGGTACAAAAGCAGCATGAAAAGGCCTAGCACGACCGCCATATCAAGTTGTGCACCTTCAAGGTAAATGACTTAGTGTTTCTGTATGACAGTAAGTTTGAAATTTTTTTGGAGAAATTCAGAATGCACGAGCTAGGACCATACATGGTTAAGGAGGTCACAGACAGAGGCACGGTTCAGCTAGTTAAACTAAATGGATAACCCTTCCCAGGAAAAGTAAACAATAGTCACTTGAAGCCTAACACAGGTGGGCCGGCTATCTGACTAACCAGCTGAAGCACAATCCTCATGCCTTGAGGAGTCGGACCAGGGTGTGGGACTATAAACAAATGCAGTAGATGTTGGTACCAAGGTAAGGACACAATTCAGACATAGATGATTTTGAAGCAAGAATGCAGCAAGTCCATCAAACCGCAAAACCGTGCACCATGGACCTCCGAGCAGTACAGGACCAGTTGGATGGGCTCCGTGCCAAGATTGCAACACCAACAGAGTGACTCAGGACAAGTCATGATGATTGTGTTGGGGGCCTGTTGGGCATGGAATCCCCCCACAACATGTTTTGGGGCTCAAAGCCCAAGTTTTGGTCAAAGGTATTGTAAGACTCCATGAATTGCGGGCATGAAGTGCGAAGTAAAGGTTGAGTCATAGGGTTGTCCACCCTAAAGTATTGTAATGTAATGTAAAGTCATGTTGGCCTACCCATGGTCCACAGACCATGGGATTGTATAAATAGAGTGAGGCTCTAAGTTGTAAAAAGAGAAAATGGGAGAGATGAATACGCATGGTTCGAGCATAAAGTAAGAGTCTAAGTGTATTGGGTCATAGTAGTAGGAAGAGGCTCTGTAGCTGAGTGCGCAGAGGCCTAGCAGAGTCTGTAGTTGAGTGCAAGGACCCCTGCAACTGAGTGTGTAGGGTGGTTTTGAGTTTGTAATCTTGAACGAATAATAATAAAGAGAAGTTGATTCCTATTTCTATGTATCTGCTTGTGCATTGCCTTCTTTACGTTGATACTATTTTATTTATTGCACGCACTGATATGATTGCTAGATATGCTGTAATAATCACTAATCTTACACAAATAAGTTAAGTAACTGGGTAATAATGGATTAAATAGCAAGGAACTTAGGTATAATATGGGTTGCACCCCGAGTAGGGCTGTGCAGAAGAAACGTTAGAGGTTGCGAAGGAATAACAAGTGTGTGTAATGACGTGCACGTAGGGTCAAACCATGGACCTCCAGAATCTCATTAGACATCCCCAGGGTGTGGAAACCTGGTTCTAGCACCCTCCCATACTACTTCGGGTGAGACCTCAGCTCGTGCTCCGTGGACTGTTGCTGAAAGGGAAGTAGTACCAGGATTTGCTGGCTAAATCACCTCTGAACCTGGGTCAGGCCCATACAAGCCAACAATACACATATAGGAAGCTTGGCTCCCAAAAATCCTGTACAATGAGTTATGAGGTTCCATAAGTAGCAAAGGGTGGGGTAACCCTTGACATTCCCCTTTGTGACTCTTCACCTACCCTCATGACTCTTCAACTACTACATGACTGTTACACTCTACTATTGACACTTGGTCTTTCACTTTTACAAGATATTACATTAAAATCTACACATGTAACCATGTGAGACAAAATAGGCTTGAGCAAGCCATGCAAGCTATCACTAAGACTCAGATAATTGTGGGAAGAGCAACTCTTTGACATCCTCACAATGATCAACAATGGCGAACTGATGCCAATATTGGTAGTCTATGATGGTGTATACATGCTCAATGGTGGCATCCTGCTGAAAGCAAACTCTTGCCTCTGTTGCATCTGACTACACTAATTTGGCATCTCTGTCCAACTCATCTGATAACATGCACATCATAGTATTGAGTGCAGCTATACCAACAACATACTGATGCATAGTGTGTGCCTTGATCTCCAAGTCTGCATTGATGGCTATGTGCATCATCTCATCAAAGTACATGTCCAACTCCAATCGGACTTGGTTTTTTGACTTCACCTTGGTGAGTGTGCCAATAGATGGGATCACATGCATGTGCACAATGACATCCATGCTTCTAAACACTCGTGCATGTGAAGCCTGCAAACTGGTGATGAGCTGTGGGAGTTCCTCATAGTTCATGATCTGACTCTGGATGTGTGCCTTCAACTCTACCACCTTAGACTTCATCATCTTTGACAAGTGCAATGGGACTACTTTGTACATCATTGTCCATGTTTACATGCGATCGAAAACAACGGGAAGATTTGACAAGATGTGTGCTTTCCTAGCACAGTGCTACTGCCAACCGTTGAGATGGACAACTGACTTATGCATTGTGATGAGTCTAGAATACAACGTTTGCATGACTACCTCGAGGGATGATACTTCATCCAGTATCACTATTTTCAACTCTTCTCTGGAGGGTGATGTAGCATGTTCTCCTCCTTGCTTGGCCTCTTATAACTCCTTAGCCATGCGCTTGTTCTCTGCTATCAAGAATCGAACACTCGAGCCGGTGGCTTCAACATATGATCTGGTAGCATTGGCTAATGATGTTGGATTCTTACACACATTGGATATGATCACTCATTCTTCAAACTATGCAAGAGATATGTGAACATCCGAAGTGGGCACTCTACGCAACTGCACAACTTTTTGTTGTGACTCATCGAAAGATATGCTATGTCTCCACCTTTGGATTGTCTTCAAGGATCTCTATGTCTCCTTGATCACTTGGGACTTGCTCTGCTTCCGAATCTGGTGAATCTGATGGGGTGACCTCTTGGTTCTGAGGCATGAGGTCAATATCCTGATCTGAATCTGGTTGCACCATGTCCATGTCCATCTGATTTATCATCTATTCAATCTCTTGAGCTAATTCTTGTTCTTATGACTACTCATCCTATCTGCTTTGTGCCAACTGCTCAAATGAGTCTATAACCTGTATGGGCATAGTTTCATCATATGTGCATGTTACGCCTCCTGTTGTACCTATCTCTGCTGCACTTCCTTCTCTCTTCTGCATAGCCCTTGTTCTTCCTAGAGTTGCTACTTAAACTTGTGAAACTCCTTTTCTGTTTCCTCCATCCTCCTTTTCTCTCTTAGCATTTGTGCAATCCTCTTGTCATGATGTCACTTCTTAGCCTCAATATAGAAAGCTGCTTTCAACACAAGTGGATTTGCTTTGAAATTCCAACTTTTCTCTACCTCTACACTGTCAACAACCTTCCTCTTGCATTTCCCATGTGTGGGTATGCTACTCTTTGCTGCTGTTGATGGTGCTACTCTCTTTCATCTTGATATCCTTACCTATGAATGACATGGTGTCTTCATAGATGGGAAAACTAATAGACACTTGCTCAATTGCATTTGCAGTTGCACTCTCAACGGTGTCCTTTGACCCTGCTCTCTTAGAGGCCATTATACCTGTATTGCTAGGCAGACGAAAACCTTTGATACCTGGAGATAGAGATACACTCATGGAAAGAAATTTGTTAGTTGACAACCAAAAAAACCTTGAGGAATGATATGAAAAATACCCAGGTGAATGACTGGGAAGATTGCGCAATTTTCACTGGGAGGCTGGGAGATTGACTGTCAAAACTTTGCAAGGCATAGTCTAGGCTGTCAAGAGGCTGACTAACTATTGCAACTATGAAATGCATAGTTCCGCCTGTCCTACTGAGGACTCAAATTGCGCAATGTGCAGTTTCAGTCAGCAATTACATGCAAACCCACAAACTACATTGCGCAATTTCTGGGGTCAGCAGGGCACTGTCTCCCAGAATTGCGCAAAGCAAGCCCGAAGGCCAGTGCTGGGCCAGATTTGCATAGCTTCTGGAGGGAAGATAAAGCCTTCACTTCCAGAAATGTACATTTTCTAGCCGGGAAAGGTAAGGTCTGGGCCAAGGTAGCCTAGACCCACCGTCGGGCGATTGAAAACATGAGAAGTATGAATGCATGGCGAAGCTGAGTGCAAACAATATTGAATGATCATGCATGAAAACAATGAATGCAGGATTCAGAAAATTGGAAAACAAGCATGTGTTTGAATCGAGTTACTACAACAATGACTGTAAGTGCAAAAAGAGTGCCATGCACGTGACAACAGTGAGACGCAATAAAAAACTTGAAACAATTCTTCTACAAGCTAACATGCATCAAAACGACAACAAGCAAACAACACTTACACAAACTAAAATACAAAAAGCAACAGAAAAGAAGCAAAAGACGTGAAAAGAAGACTTACCTGGAAAAAGCTGAGTTGAATGTGCCTAAGACTCCTATATGTGATGTGGGATGTCAGAGCTCGAAGATCAATGTGAGTAATGATCTCTGCAGCGTCGAATGAATGAGTCTTGATGAGGATGAGGCTTATGATGTGCATGCCACAAATCTAGGAAAAAACGACACTTGGAGGGAAGTTTCTAAAATAATCTGTGCATGTAACCTCCAGCTGCTATAAATAGATCCCTAAAATATAGGGATGTTTTTTTGCTTTTTGCTTTTTTTCCTTTTCAGGAAAAGAATCCCATGCATGCAAATCAAGATTGCTCAGTCTTGGGGGGAACTTGTCAACTTAAAAACACATGCAATAGTGTGCAAGCCTAGGGATGACCTTTGCATAGTTTCTGGGCTGAGCAAGACTAGTTGTCCCTCATGCATTGCACAATTTCTGGACTGAAGTCCTGGTTGTTAGTCAGAATTGAGAAATTTTTGAGATGAAGCCCAATTTTAGGCTTAATTGTGCATTTTATAGAGGGAAGGTTGTCTTGCTGGATTTTTCATTTCTAGAGCCCAGTTGGATTGCACAATTTCTAGAGGGAAGGTTGGTTCCCCTCCAGAATTGCGTAATTTTCAAGGTGGTCACATCAACCAAAAAATTGGCTAAGTCCTGAATGACAACCTATAGTGGGAGGCCAACAAGTTGTCATGCACAGGCTAGTTGGCCATTGAAACTCAGCTCAAGCCTATGTACTTGAAGGGCTTGAAGTTGTAGGGAAGGCAACACTGTTGGCTGATGCAAAGATCTCGTCCTTGGTGGAGCTACCTGATGGAATATGGTTGTGGGTTTGGTGTGGTTGGTAGGCCCAACCGCTTAATGATCTCTACTGAGATGAGGTTCTTTTGTCTCCCATTGTCGACAAATAAATGCAACGGAGAACCCTTCACCCACTTTTTTCCCACTAGTGCTTTACATGGGGGGGGGGGGGGGGGGGGCTTAGAAATGCAAAAGTCATCTTTCCCTATCGAAGAAACTATTGACTGAAAAATAACCTTCTAGTAGACTTAATCATTTATCTACAACATATGCATCTATCTAACCTTCTAATATATGGATATCGAAGTTAACTTATACCTTGAAAGGGGTGGCACCTCTGAAGTGATTGCTGGATGAAGATGTGTCACCCATTAGAATCCATCAAAATATCTGGTCAAATGTTTCCATCATCTCACTCCTTTGCCACTTGAGAGCTTCTTCGAGCAAAATTTTGATAGGATCTCTTTCTCTCTCATCTTTCTTTTCTTCTACCATGGGAGGCTATTGATGTCATCAGGGATGGTCTTGAAAGGGCTCAGCTAGTTCAAGTCCCAACTCCTTATACCCCAACCTCATTGGGGCCATCCAAAAAAAAAATAGAAAAAGAGCAGACTGCTCAAATACCATTGATCTGTGTTTAGGAAGGAATGGAATTAAATACATACTTAAACAAAACACATAGATACATCTAAAGAGCAAAACTTTAATTAATTAATAATAAGTACTATTTTTTTTTTACATGTAAAATGGAACAGACTAGCTCAGGTGATGGTAGCTTATCTCTGAGAAGATATGTGACAGGCACATTCCTTCTAAACTATGTTACAATGATGCTCTGAGACCTTTTTATCATAAACAAGTGTGAAACCCTAACCCTATGAGATGATGTGGCAATGGTTTTAGGCCTCGTTAGGGTAAGTTGGACTGCAAACTTTCCGGGGTCATAACTTTTCCATATCAACTTCGTTTGGCAATCATAATGCCTCGTTTCGAAGATCTCCATGAGGAAATGCAAAATAAAAACAAAATTTTGGCACTTTTCTAGTCTCTATTTTTCCTTAGAAAACATATTTTAGGACCTCAAAACAGATCCACAAGTTTAGGACCCAAAAAAAAGTCCAAAATAAAAAGTTGTGCTAGAATTAAGGAAACTGAAAGCAAGCAGTGTTGGGGGTCCAAGTGGAATAGGAAGGTGGCCACCAATATCCTCCTGGATCATTCTCCCCCCTTAAGAAGAAATGGTCCCGAATACATTGAGTGCCTCCATGAGATGGGGAAACTTCTACTGAACTTGGTCATTGGTGAGCCACTTGCTTTGGTATGGAATTTGGTCTATTTTGACAACCCGATACAGTTAGATTCTCTATTGGTGAGTGTGTTTAATCTATGTGTCCATGGTCCAATCAATTGTGGCATGTTCAATGCAATCTAGGTTGAGCTATGTTCGTGTCAACCACTTAGCAATGTCTAATGTGTCAAGAAATGGTGGAAAACATGGCCAGAGGGGGTCCACATTGAACACTAGATGCAAGCCAGTGAATGGGGGAATGTTGAGCTTGAAAGCATTGTCACCCACAACCTTAGTGATGTTGAAAGTCCCATATGGAGTGGTCTAAGCTTCCTTTGGGCTCTGGTAAAGCATTCCTTCTACAAATGTAACCAAACTTTGTCACCCACTTGAAACTTATCTAGCACCTAATGTTGATCATGACATTCTTTGTACTTGGCATTGGCTTTATCCAATATATCATGGACCTTCTAGAAAATGTGCTAAATGACTTTAGTAAATATGGTGGCTTTATTAGCTTCGAGCTGAACATGTGCAGATTATGCCTGTGTGGTTGCAAGAGGCATTGCGACATTAATGGGACACAATGGTTGAAATCCCATGCCCACTTGAAAAGGGTTGTGGCTAGTCAAGCTATGGAGGGCTCTATTATACTTGTGTTACACATAGGGAAGATACTCATCCCATGTATGTGGATTCTTGGAGTTGTACATGCATAGTATGTCCACTATCATCTTGCTGACAACCTCTAGCCATTAGTCTACAAATGGAATGCAGTCGACTTGGTGAGCTTAATGTCCAATAACGACTAGAGGCTTGACCATAATATGCTCAGAAACCTGCTATGCCAATTTGATATAATGGTCTTTGGAATCCAAAAATGAACCCACACTCATTCAAAGAAGAGTTAGGTAGTGTCTTTCATTGTGATGCTCTTCTTGTAGGCCATCAATATAGCCATCTTATAAAATATATCGATGACCACAAATACACAGTCATTACCATGTTTGGTAGAAGGGAGGCCAAACATATTTTCCTTGGAGGTGGATTCCCAAGGTCGGCTAGGAGTAGGAAGAGGAGTGTACAGGTCTTGCTTCTTAATGGTTGTCTTAGCGATGGAACAAGATGTGCAAGATCTAACATATTTTCCAACATCTTGTCAAAGTTTTGGCCAATAAAAATATTTTTGTAGTAATACCATTGTCTTCTTGACACCAAAGTGTCGTGTGACCTTGTTGTAATGTGCCTCCCAAATTAGCTTTGCATGCTCACTTGAAAGTGGATGTTTGGAATTGGATTTCAATCCATCAGCATCTTGTAGGTGGCAATGAACATCGAGTCACTTTCATGTAGTTGTTTCCATCTAGAGGTCTCGTTCCCGCAAGAGCTGAGAACTATACTCAGTGCCAAGATCGGGGGTCGATTGAGGTAGTCTGTGACATGATTGGTGCTTCCCCTCTTGTACTTTATGTTCATATGGAATTGTTGTACATATAAGGACCATTTCTGATGGTAATCATTTTGTAAATTCCCTTGTGTATGCATAAATTGAATAGGCCGATGATCCATATGGATGATCGTCTCCTTCTATAAATTATAATGCTTCCGTTTCCAACAGGCCTACGTGATAGAGTACATATCCTTATCATAGATGGGGTACCTATGAATAGTATCATACTGTCTTATTGTGATAAGCCACCAAGTGCCCTCATCGAGTGAGGACTACACCAACGGCATAATCTAAGGCATTTGTCTCAGTATCAAATGATCGGTGTAGGTCTGGCAAGGTGAGGATTGGTTCAAAGCAAAGGTTTTGTTCTAGTTCAATGAATCCCCTCTCCTATGCCTTGGACCAAAAAAATTTGATTATGCTTTGCCTTTGGTAATTTGACACAAGGGCCAAGTAATATGAGAGAGCCCCAAGAAGAATGTCTAGTAGAAATTAGCAAGGCCCAATTATTTGTGAAGCTCTATCATAGTCATCAGGGCAGGACAATACAGAATGAATTGGATCTTAGTTGGATATACATCCATGCCTTGCTCATCGATTATGTATCCAAAATATTGGACCTAGTCCATGCCAAAGGAGCACTTCTCCAGGTTGGCACATAGCTTGTGTTGTCGCAAGGTTTGAAAAACCTATCAAATATGTTGTAAGTGTTCTCCCAAAATCTTTCTCAAGATAAGGATGCCATCCAAATATAAAACCATGAAGGAGTTAGTGAAATGCTCCAAGATGTCATCCATCGGCCTCATAAAATTTTAGTGGAATGTTTTAACCTAAAGGACATGACCAACCACTCAAAAAGGCCCTCCTTGTTGAAGGTGGTCTTAAATACATATATGGGCTCTATTGGAACTTGGTGATATCTGGAGTTCAATTCAATATTGCGTAAGTACATCGAACCCTTGAGTTGGTCAAGAAGGAAATAGATCTATGGGATCAAGTACCTGTTCCTAACAGTGATTTTATTTAGTGCCTAATAATCATTGTATAGAATCCAGGTCCCATCCTTCTTCTATACGAGTACAATTGGGCTCCTACAAGGTGAGGAGCTTGGTCAGATGTGTGTTTTTTTTAGCATCTCCTCGATCTATCTTTTGATTTCCTCATTTTCCATAAGAGAGTGGTAGTATATTTTCCCTCCTCCTACAAGGGTACTCCTATGGTTGAGCAGAAGATTTCCTTGTATTCTTCCACAACCTTATCAACAAACTTCTATTGCACAGATGGACCCTT
Organism: Pinus taeda; assembly: GCA_000404065.3. Lineage (NCBI taxonomy): Eukaryota > Viridiplantae > Streptophyta > Pinopsida > Pinales > Pinaceae > Pinus > Pinus taeda. The sequence goes on along the minus strand of APFE030820906.1, from coordinate 167,935 downwards.
TCCAACGACCATGAATGTGGCCACAGTATTTCCCTTTTTGTAGCATCTCATGGATATGCTGCTTGATTCCATCATTTTCCTGAAGAGATTAGAAGTATATTGGCCCATTGGGTAAAGGAGCTCCAGGAGTCAGATTGATTGAGAGCTTGACCTAACAGTGCAAGGGTACTCTTATGAGTGAGGAGAATATGTCCCTGTATTCTTCCACAACTTTATCAAATTTCTTATGCTACATGGAGGGATCGTTTCCATGGGTTATGAATGTGACCATAATATTCTACTTACTTTGAGAATGAATCAGAAAGAAAAATATTTCTTGGTCGGGGAGATGATCTTACTAGATTTATTAGCAGAGATCAAAGACATGGAAATAGGTAAGATTACCTCCATTATCCTGTATAGTTTCCTGCCGAAAGTAATAATGACAGTGCAATGTATGGACTAATAAAAACATGAGGCTTCCAAATATATGGTTGACCTAATAAAACATCACAAACTTCAAGAGGATAAGCATCACATCATCCATCAAGGACTTAATGTTATAGGGAAGGTGATATTGTTGGTTGACATTGATATCTCATCCTTGGTGGATGCACCCGATGATATATAGTTGTGAGTGTGGTGTGGTTGGCGGGCCCAACCACTTAATGACCTCTACTGAGATGAGGTTCACTTGGATCCCATTGTTGATAATGAACTACAATGGAGAATCCTTCACCCACATCTAGGAGTGGTAGAGAAACTCCCCCTCCTTTGGATCTTCAGGCTCATTCTTCTAGACCTTGGTGGTGGCAATGGAGGCACTATTTCTTATGTCAATAATCTGCTTCTCCTTTTCAAGTTCTGGCTCATAAGTCGAACATGCATCAGACTCTAAATATTTTGGCTCAGCCATTAATGATTGATTGGTGTGACACTCATTTGTGTTGTGGGTGGGGCTCTTGTGGAACTCACACCACTTTCCCATGTCCTTCTTTGTCTTTGTGGTGCCATTATTTTATTGTGGCTTCAATGGGTTTTCCTAGATCATTCTACCTTGCCCTTTTCCTTTGTTCTACGATTTGGGGGTGCTCTTGCCCTGCATCATATTCACAGATCCAAAGTCTCGCTTATTTTGTTTAAATTTGTGTTCAATCTTGGCAGAATATATGTATGTTGCACCAAGCGAGGAGATGTCCACGAACTCAACTTCTTCATTAATGTATTTGTGCAGATAGTCGTAGTAATTTAACACCATATATCACTCAGAGTCTTTGATACCCAAATTTGTGCGTAGAGTATGAAAAATATTTGTGATCTCATGCACATCTTGCTCCCTTTGTTGTCATAGTGTGGTCCATTGTATGCACTTGTCTTCATAGCTCCCAATAGGGTAATATTTTTCCTTGATAGTGTTTTTGAAAAAATTCCAAGAGGGAGCAGTTGTAAATAGAGAGAGTTCCTCAACCCTTTTCTCACAGTAATTTTCCCACTAGTCCTTGACAGGGAGGCAACCTTAAGCAGTGCAAAATTAATAGCTTCCCTACCATAGAAACTATGGACCTAAAAATAACCTTCTAGTAGACTTAACCATTTATCTACAACATTTGCATATGTATGACCTTAAAATATAGGGATATCAAAGTTAAATTTTAACTCGAAGGGGGAAGTGCCACCAAAGTAACTGCTGGATGAAGATGCATTTCCTATTGGCATCCACTGAAGGATCTGGGCAAAGTTGTCCATCAACTCATTCCTTTTCCGATCGAGGGCTTCTTCAAGAAATAATTTTGTAGGATCTTTTGCTCCCTTTTCTTTACTTTCTTCCTTCTCGGGAGGCCATCGGTGTTGATAGGGATGGTCTTGCAAGGGCTCAACTAGTTCAATTCCCAACTTCTTATACCCCAACCTATTTAGGTACATGCACCAAAAAAATAGAGAAAGAGAAAACCGCTTTGATACCAATGATCCACATCTATGAAGGGACACAATGAAATACATATTTAAATAGAATATAGAGATACAATAAAAAGAAAAAACTTAAATTAATTAATAATACGTATTGAAAATTATTTACATGCATAATGGAACAAACTAGCTTAGGCGATGGTAGCTTATCTCTGAGAAGAGAAGTGATGGCTACATGCCTTTTGAACTATGTTACAATGAGGCTTGGATACATTTTTATTGTAAATAGGAAGTGTAGAACCCTAACCCTAGGAGATGAAGCACCAACGGTTTTGGGCCATATTGGGGTAAGTTGGGCCGCGAAATTCCTGGGGTCGTAACTTTGGCATACAATCTTTATTTTTATATCATAATACCTCATTTCAAAGATCTCCATGAGGAGGAAAAAAAGAATTTTTGAAATAGTTTTGGCAACTTTTTGGTCTCTCCATTTTCCTAGAAAACATATTTCAAGACCTCAAAACAACTCGAGAAGTTTAGGACTCGAACAACCACCAAAAATAGAAAGTTGTGCTAGAATTAAGGAAATAGTGTTGGGGGTTCAAGTGGAATAGGTGAGTGGCCACCAATATCCACCTAGATCAATCTAAAAATATTCCCTTGATTTTCCTTAGTGCTTTGGCATGTCTAGTTTTAATCCTGCACCTACTCCTTTTTTAGTTACGTGTTACTATTACCACTAGTTGGACATCACCCCAAGTGGATCCCACATCGTATTAAAAATTGGTTGGCATTCTACTCTATTTGAATGACATCTAACCTAACATTTCTTGTGTGGTAGGGTCAATTTCTCAATTCACCCGGGATCCTCATTATAGTCACTAGAAAATAGTGAAGTGTATTCTAATATATATTCAAGGGACTTCAAATTTTAGAATTCAATGATATTATTCGTTCTCTTGGTATTGTTGGTTTAAAATATTTTGATTGGGTTGAATAAGTTGATGATTTAAATTCCACCTTTGTTTTTATTCTATCTTGGTTCTGCTCCTATTGCTTCATCCTAGAAAAGCAATCAACAATTTCATTATCTATGACAAAAGTTAAGTATCCATTTATAGTTCTCACATGTCAAGAAATGTTTTTACTATGATAGTTATTGATTGAGTTTTGAATTCATAATTATCAACCTACTATTCTATGGCATAGTAATCATAGTATAATACATATTTCTAGAAATTTTGTGGAGCAGCAAAGGATCAAACATATTGATATCCATATGCACTTCATTCACTAGCTTATCGAAGATTACGCTTTGAGCCTCGAATATGTGCCTTCTGATGGTTAAGTTGCAAATATTTTCAAAAAGTCCTTGGCATGAACAAAGTTTATTCAATTATGACTAATGCTTGGAGTGAAGGAACTTTTCCTTGGCAAGGAAAATTTTAAGGATGGAAATTTATCTTGAAGTATAGAAACCTTGGCGAATATTACTAGTCCCTAATATGAAAATTATAAAATGTTTGGTGATATTTTTGTAAACATTTTTAAATATATACTTGTTATTTATAGTCTCTATAATTTTTTAGTGAGTTTTAAGGTCAAATGATTTTATCCTATATAATTTGGATGAATCAATTTTAGAGAAAAAGGAAATTGGCAAATCTTTTTTTTGGAAAACAAAACATGGAATATTATCCCGTATGTGAAATTTAGCCCCTAAAATTTTCCCTAGTTCTTGGGGAGTCATATTGATTCAAGGTCCCTTCCTCCCCTTCCTTATTTCTTTAATTTTTCATGTACTCGCTTTTTCGGGGAAAATATTTCTTATGGGTTTTCTCCTTTTCTCTATTTATGAGAGCTCGAACATGGGTACCTAAGGAGGCCTCATTGTTGGGATTGATTTTTTTTCTTTATTTCCTCCATACTTTTTGCTTATGTGGGAGTGTTAGATTCCCATTAAAGAATATTTGGAACCTGAAAGCTTACATAACATCCTTATCTATTATGTTGTAAGACTTATCTTCTAGATATTGCTAGAAGCTTTCACTGTGCTTATAAACTATATTGTTCTAAACCATTTTACTTAAGCATGGAAGTGACTTCTCCTTTGGTGTTCAATTTAAGTTCTCTCTTCATATAAGGTCTTTTAAGTTTTTCACTCTATTCCTTGGTGTTGACAATGTTGTCATAGATGTCAAGGTCAAACGACCAAGCTAGCTAAACTAGTTCAAGTGGGAGGAGGAAGTAAGCAGATCAAGTAGATATGGTCGAGAAGGTAACAAGAAAATCAAGTTGATAAGGATAGGAAGGAAAAAATAGTGTCAATCTAAGAATGCCAAGAAGGAATAAAACAAATCAAGTTGAGAAGGCCAAGAAGGTCGAGTAAGAAAAGAAGGATGAGAAGGTTATCCCACGGTCACCACTTCTGGAAACAGAGAGATACTAGTTTAGATATCAAGGGATAAGAGCCTATAAAACCTAAAAATTATTTGCATTACTCAAAATAAAAAACACTCTCTGAATTCCTAATATCTGATATCTCATTTTGGTTTGGAAGGCTATGTGGTGGTGATGATGTGGATGCTAGGTGACAAGACAATTGACGTCAATGCACAAGGTAGAAATTCGTAATTGGCAACAAGCTAAGTGAATATTTGGTAGGTAGCATGTGGAAACTACATGTCAACATTTGGACATGTAGCAAGTCGTAATTGGCTAGAACTGATGATGTGCAATCAAGGTGGAAGGTGATGTGATATATGATGTTGACATTGTGGGTCACACTATTGGTTATCAAAACACCATAGGATTTAAATGGAAACACTAGTGGACCAATCCAACCGATCCGACAAGAAAAATGTTAGACCAAGTGGATCCTATATCAGGACATTGGAGCACTAGAGTGTCAAAATAGACTAGGAATATCTCAAATCAAGGTTTGATTTCTTGGAGTAACTAGAAATTAGCCTAAATTATAGATGATTAGGATCATTAATAGTATAAGACCACAATTCCAACTCTAGATAAAAATCCCTAGTCCAAGTTGCTAACAGATAATGCTTAAGAGCTTTGGGTCTTGAGAATTGAGTCTTGATACATAGGCTTATCATGTTTGGAAAGTAAGCAGTAGACTTAGTCTACCAATTCCTGATATGTTAAAGCTATTGGTTATAGTGTATGGTCATGGGAAGCATTGAGTCTAGCCCTTAGAGTTATCAGTACATCATCACATCAATGTGTTTGGAAAGAATCAAAGTGTAATCACTTGATGTCCAAGGTGTGTGGGTAATGGTCATAGTCCATGATCATAAGAAAGGGAACTTGTCAAATATGAAAGCACCTATGTAGGAAAATGTGCCAAGAAATATCCAAAGTGAGAATCAAGACCATGTGATGAAATATAAATAGAACATGCATTTAAAGGACAACATGGTGATGAAATAATTAGGTATGTCATCATAGAGTGTGAGTAAGGGGAGGTCATGTGTAAGGAGATCATGAACATGTCAAGAGCACATACGTGAAGTGAGTGTGGAAATTATGTGAGAGAAGAGTATAATTGTTGCAGATCCAATCTATTAAGAGTGGGGATAGAGAGAACAAAGAGAGTGTATTGGTGGATCTAAGCACATACATGGACAAAGCATAAGTAGAAGATAAATGTTTGATATCTGAGCCACAGACAAGTGTGTCGAGAAGAGTGCATCCTTATACAATATGTTAAATGACTTCAAGAGAACCAAAGAGAGAGAGGGATATATTTGCAAGAATTGAAGAAAGTGCTTCAGGATATAGTCTAAAAATGTGATGAAACATATATCGAGAAGGTAAAATACATTTTATTAGCAAATACAAAGGGGATTTGTGTCTATTACAATTTGGTTCTTGAAAATCAAAGGAGATGTGTGTCCCCTACAAGTTAGTGCTTTCAAATATGAGGTGATTGGTGCCTCTTGCAAGTTAGTTCTTACAAATATGAGGGGATTAGTGTCTCCTATAAGTTTGTGCTTGCAAAGCTAATGAGATTAGTGTCTTTGGTAAGTTGGTTCTTTGTAACGATATGCTTCAATCAAATAATTAAAATAAGTTTTGTATGTTTTCTCACAAATGGATTTCTGTGTATATCCTATTTTCTATGCTCTTATTTGAGTGTATTATTTTGTGATTGAATGTTTTAAATCATGTAAAATTTATTATATTTGTCAACCTCCCTCTCAGTATAATTGTTAATCCAATAATTGGTATAAGAGCGAGCTCCTTCAAGATTAGTATAACCATCGGAAGGTAGATCATAAGGGAATCAATGGGTAATGAGGATAGATCCTTTGAAAACTGTAATTTACTCCGACCCACTGTTGGCCTATTTTGCACTTTGATAAGGTCTAATTTAGTCTATGATATCTTTAGTAACCTATAATCGGAAAATTTTCCCTCCTTTTGGGGAATTCCACACTTAAATGCATATATCAATGCATAAATAAATGCACAACTTATACACAAGAATGTTACATGATTATCACATAAATAAAAAACACTAAAACATATTAAATATTTCAATAGAAATAAACATAGAAGACAAATACTTATCTTCTAATTTTCCCAACTAGTTGTATACCTTTGATGTTCCACGTAGCAATAAACCATGTTTTTATTTTTCTTTCAATAGTAGGTCATCCCTGAACTAGGGCTTTGACTCCATGGGGAATCAACTTCCCCAAATCCTAGAACATGCTCAGTAATATCAATTGGCCAAGGTACTAAACCTAACAACCTCCAATTAGTAGGTTGGCATCCCCCATCAGCCCGTATCTTGGTTGAGAAAGGAGGTTCCATAGTCTTGTGACTTATAATAGTTCCATTTCCCTCGCAGGTATTTTAGGTACCCTTCTAAGCCTTTAGTTTGCCAAGGTACCAAACTTGACAACCTCCAACCAACATGTTTACATTCCCCATCAATCTACACCCAAGTGGTGCACTCCTTTATCTTCACTTGCAATCCCTTAGTTTGCTCTGCCACCTTCTAGGGTTCCTTACTCAGCCATGAAAGAATATTCCATAGTCCTTTGACTTCCAAGAGTTTCACTTCCCTCATAGGTCTTCTAGGTATCCTCATATGCTCTTGTTCAAATATTTTCTACAAGATTTCCTTGTTGCCTACCAAAATGATTAGGAATAATCCCCCCTCATAGTGCCAATATGTTCATTTTTTAATGTATTCCCTCTTTATGGCACTTGGAATTCCCAAAACCACTTAATGAAACTTGGTTATATGCACGGGATCCCTTTCCTTAATGATTATTAAATTGTATGAGCCCATTTTATTATCCATGGAGTCTTAACCCTCCATACCCTTTACGTCTTTTTTACTTGTAGCCATAATATTTTATTAACTTGCACATTTAATCATAATTACGTTTCTAAACCTTCTAGCCTCAAAACACATATTAATATAAAATGTGTGCACATGGGCATACTAGCCCCAAAAACTGGAACACTCATGCACATGGAAAAACCATATAATACTCATGCATGTAGGCACAACAACCTCCATAACAAATATACACACATGCACATTGGCACAACAACCCTCAAAACTTGTTCGCAGCTCACCAACCTATTTGGTATGTTCAGGATCACCTTCCTAGTTCCACATATTCATGTTATTTACATTCCAATGTTCGTGTAGGGGTGTTACATTCCCCTCCCCCTTATTTAGGAACTTTCCTTAGTACGACATATATACACATATATATGATGAGTTTATCCAAAATGGTATGAGTATTATTCCCTCATTAAATCCTCATGTTTCCATGTGACATCTTCAAGACTAGAATGGATCTATTGCACCTTTACCAAGGTGATGGATCAATTCTAGATCACCTTGACTTTCTCGTCCAAAATCTACACTAGTTGGACCTAAAAGTATCCCTTAGGATGCCCCTAAATCATATTCTAATCGGTCGCATGTTTAACATTAAGAACATATTTTTTAAGCAATGAAACATGAAAAACATTATGAATGTGCATGGATGTTTGCAACACAATCCTATATGCCACTAGGAAAATCCTCTTCATGGTTTCAAATGGTCCAAAATATCTAGCTATGAACTTTGCACAACTATCCAACCTCAAGGAATTTTTCCTTTCCTTCAATATTGGGAAGACATGGCTTCCAATTTTAAATTCCCTATTTATCTTGTTCCTATATGCATAAATGTTTTGTCTATCTTGGGAAACCTTCAAAATCTATTTGTTTTTTGTTACTGGTTCTTCCATTTCCTTGAGAAAATGTGGACCAATAATGGTTTGATCCACTATACGATCCCAACTCTGTGTTGTGTTGCATTTCCTACCATACAAGGTTTCAAACAGTCTCATCTTTAAAGATTCTTGGTATGTGTTATTATAAGAAAACTCCATCAGATGCAAATATTCTTCCCATTTTAATGGTTTTTCCATAACATACATCCTCAACATGTCTTCAATAACCTGATTAACTCTTTCTATTTGACCATATGATTATGTATGGTAGGATGTAGAAACATTTAAATTATGATGTAGATATGCAACTACTCATGAAGTTTGGATCAAAATCACAAGATACAAACCTACTCTATTTCTTTATAGACATTAATTCACAATCTAGAACAAAAAATTTAGACATGCAATAACAACTAGCACACATGCAACAAGTATTTTTCGCAAGGAAAGAAAACTTCTCAAAACCCCAATGCTTACTTGTATTATATTATAATAATAGAGATGTATTACAATTTCTTTGCTGAATTGAGCACACCCTGCAAGTGCATAACATATCTCTCTGCTCATTGAAACGCTTTAACCAAGACTTAGTCAACATTTTCCTTCGATTGAGCTCTTATTTCCTTGCGATGTTCCTTGAGAAATTGGCCCATATTATTTAGGAAACTCCTCAAATTCATTGCACAATTTTGTTAGGTTGATCCTCTAACTTCATGCAACACTTGTACACTCAGGAATAGTCTAGAATCGATGTTACACTCCCTTAGAATCTCCACCTCAATTGGGTAACTCAAATTATCTACATGAATTATCTATTCTGGGTTGATTGATCAGTTAACTAGATTATCACTGAGTTTGACTGAAGTCCCGCTACTTAACTGACCTTCCACTAGTTCCTCCAAAAGTTGGAACTAGTTTAACTGAAAATAACCTGAGATAATTGACCTTGATTGCTACAAATTAGAAATAACACATGTTGAACTGAACTCTAACTCTTCCAACTCGAATTTAATGAGTAAAATAGGTGACATGATCCATGTCACATAAGTTAACATCATCCAAGTTGTTCGTTGATGTGGAAATTCGAATTTTCTCAATTTAATCAAGGAAAATCAAATTGAGAATTTCTTGCTGCATTTTTTCAACACTCTCTCTCAGCAATAAAGGGATTATCAACCACCCCTATCTTGTGCCTAGGGAACTCAAAGTTCCATCTTGGCAAGGCCTTTGACAAATATCAACATCTTGTTCCTCTGTTAGAATGTACTGCAACATCATTATCTACCTCTACACACAGTCTCGTAAATGGTGATACTGGATATTTGTATGCTGGATCAATTGTGAAAAACAATATTCTCATATAACTTAATGCAACTATGATTATCACAATATATCGTAGTTCATCTGACCAAAATATCCAACAAGTATATTTATCATCCAGATCACCTAACATGTTGCTTGCCTTGCAACCATGTATTCTTCTTTTTCCGAGTTGAGCGCCACAAATATTTTCTTCATGTTACGAGGAAACCATTGCAGACCCAACACTGAAATTTCCACGATGTACTCTTTCAGTCAAATGGACGCCCCTCCCAATCTAAATCTGTGAAGCCATACAACTTCACTCCCTCTATCCATTAGTACCATAGTCCAAACTAGATAGTGCCTCTAAGGTACTGTAGAACATGCTTTTAGCTGCCCTCCAAAATAATTTGGTTGACCTAACGATAGCTTGGCTCAGCTGGTTGACTGCATAGCACATATATGATCATGTGTTCACAAGGTACATCAGTGAAATGACTAGCTTCTAATAAATGGTAGCATCCACTTCCTCACCTGAAGTGGCATCCTCCTTCCTCTAATTGGTCGCTAGAGGTGTCACCATGGGTTTGCAACTCTCCATGTGGAATCTCTATAGTATCTCATTTGCATACTTTCTTTGAGATACAAGAAGTTCCCCATCACCTTTCCATACTTCCAACTCGAGGAAGTAGTGCATGAGACCCATGTCATTCATTTCAAACTCTCTTGCAAGGTCCTCCTTGTAAGATCTAATCCGTTATTCATCACCAGTTAAAATAAACCATTAACATATAAGACAATAATAATCAATTTACCTTCTACCAAGAAATGATATAGGTTTGAATCTTCTTCACTTTTGGTGAAGCCCAAACTGTTGAGCTAATTATTGATCTTGGTGTACCAAGCACAAGGTGCTTGCTTGAGACCATATAATGCTCACTTGAGTCTGCACACATAAGACTCCTGATAAAAAGTCTTAAAGCCTTTTGGTTGCTCGATATACATCTCCTCCTCAATAGATCCATTGAGGAATGTTGTTTTTACATCCATCTAGTGGATCTTCCACCCCATTTGTGTATCCAGAGTAAGAATTAATCTAATGAATGAGTACCTTGCTACAAGATAATAGGTCTCCTCATAGTCAATCCCTTCAACTTGAGAGTACCCCTTGGCCACAAATCTGGCCTTCTACTTCTCTATGCTTCCATCTATTGCATGATTTACCTTGAAGATCCATCTTGAACCCACAATTGATTTATCTGTTGGTCTTCGTACCACTTCCCAAACACTGTTCATTACAATGGATTTGTATTCCTCCACCATTGCATCAACCCGTACAAGTTTATCTACTACTTCCTCGAAAGAGGATGGCTCAGTCTCTAAAAGCTTAGTCATTAGAGACATCTAGCCAGTGTACAAATCTGGTGATCTTCTCTGTCTGTTTTGATTTGAAGGAGACCGCACATTCTCCCTCGCATCCTGCACAAGTCTCCCAACTTTCCTAGTCCTTTTTCTATGTTCTCTGGATGGTTCTTCTTGAGTCGTTGTCTCCACTCTCTTATCCTCAATTTGTGGTTTCTCCACAACTTCTTGAGGTTTTTCCTTTGGAGTTAAAATCTCCTCCTCTAATGGGATCTGAAGCTCCCTCTCAATAGATCACCAGATGGCTTTCTACTAATCAAATTTTACATCCTTTTGTGCAAATATCATTCTGAGGGATGGCAAGTACACATGGTAGTTGTGTGGAGTTTCTAAGTAAACAATAAATACCCCCAATTTTGTTGTCCACTCTAGATTCTTCCTTATTCTTTGGAGACGTGGTAGTAAATAGACGCTCCAAAAATCTTGAAGTGCAACACATCCAACTTTGTCCTTGAGAAACCCTCCTCTGGTGTAATCATGCAAAGAATCTGATGAGGACTCTAGTTCTGCAAATAGACTATTGTGTTGCATGCCTTGGACTACAAATGAAGTGTATGCCTTAGTCATGCAACATCACCCTCACTTCTCCCACAATGATATGGTTATTTCTCTCAGCCGCCCCATTCTGTTGTGGGTTGTGGGGTGTTGTCAACTCTCATCGAATACCTTCTTTTGCATAGGAATTTTTTAAATTCATTCGACACATACTCACCTCCATTGTCGCTCTTGAGAGCCTTCACCTTATTATTGGTTTATTTCTCAACCAGTGCTTTGAATTATACAAAATCAAAGAATGTAACATATTTCTTCCACATGAAAAAGATCTAGCACTTCCTTGAGAAGTCACCAATAAAAATGAAAAAATATTTGTGTCTGGCAGTGGAGGCTATCGAGAAAGGTACACAGACACTAGAGTGGATCCTTTCAAGGACTTCATGTGCTTTGTTGTCCCGATCATGGAATGTGTATTTTATGTACTTCCCTAAGGTACATACTTTGAATACAACTTGCTACTCAAGTGCTCCTTTTGGGATGCCTCTGTTATATGTTGCATGATCTTCAGGGCACCATGATGCAAATGGCCAAGTCTTATGTGCCAAAGTTCACCAACATCGTTTCTCTACACCTTCTCTACCTTTTTTCTTAATGTAGCACAATCTTCCACATCTGGCTTATATAGGTTCTTCACACGAACCTTGATCTACTTCACTTGTCTGTGGCTATGTGTCTCAGGAATGAATTTCCTTTGCTGAAGATCACATCATAACCATGGTCTTCTAAAACTGCGATAGAGATGAGATTTTTCTTTAGGCCTTGAACAAACATGGCATCCTTGAACCTGATGGGGGAGCTCGAATCCCTTTGAAACAAGACTATACCAATCTTTTTCATGATATACCTTCTGTCATCCCTCGATGTGCATCTAAAAATATTTTTCTTCTAGGTCACTGAAAAAGTCTCTACACCCTATCATTTGGAATGATGCACCTAATTCCAAGTACCACATGCTCCCCATCATTTTGCTAGTCATGCATGTGATAAGGGTAATTTCAAGCTCAAATTATGAAGCCAAAGCTTCACCTGCTACTCCTCTTGAGGTATTTTTTCTTTCCTTTTTGTGTTTCCACTTCATGGCATAGTGCCTGAATTCATGACAATGGAAGCATCTAATTTTGGACAAATATTTCTTCTTTCCCCCTTGATTGGATTCTGGTTTGTGTTGATATTTCTTTCCTTTGTGCTTATTTTCCTTTCCATCCAATGAATTTTTTTCTCCATCCTCACCCTTGGATTAAGTCCCATCTTTGGTATTTTGCTTTATTTCCTCTTGTACCAAATTAGACCATAAGAATTCCCAATTCGGTAGTTTCTCCCTCCCATTCGCTGAATCTTGATAGCTATGCCAACTCTTAGGAAGGCCTAGAAGGGATAGGCTTACCAAGTCTTCTCCAGGAACAATAATGCTGACCCCACCAAGGTCATCATGACACTATGTAAACTTGTTGAGATACTATGGAATTATTTCATTCTTCTGCATTGTGAAACTTTGAAGTTTATTCTTGAGCATCAACTTCCCATGGTCACTATTATTCTCGAACAATTATGTCAGTGCTTTCCACATTGCAAACAGAGTTTATTTTCCATGGGTATTTGAGACAACATGATTTCGTACTCCCTCAAAGATTACTCTACTCGCCTTGGTTACATCTTTCCTCCATTTCACAAGGTTTAGATGCTTGTGGTTTTGCAACCTCTGATTTGATGTATTCTAGCAATCCATTTTCATCCAATACTGCCTCCATGTGATCATTCCATGCAACAAAATTAGAGGTGCCTTCCAAGGAATACTCTATCCTTAGTTCATTGAAGGACATCTTCTCATCTTTGAATAGATCTTAATGCATTGAACTCCAAATTCAAACCTACTGAGAAACAACTTTGAAATTCATACTCTAATGTGAATCCTTCTCTCATATCATGTATAAATTATGATGTAGATTTGTAATTTCTCATGAATTTTTTATCAAAATCACAAGACACAAACCTACACTATTACTCTGCAGACATTAATTCATAATCTAAAACAAAAAATTTAGGCATGCAATAAGAAATAACACACATGTAACAAGTATTTTTCCTAGGGAAAGCAAACTGTTAAAAACCCCAATGCTTGCTTGCATTAAATCAGAAGAATAGAGATGTATTATAATTGCTTTGCTCAACTGAGCATACCTTGCAAGTGCATAACCTATCTCTATGATCACTGAAAGGTTATGAATCAGACATAGTCAAATTTTGCCTCCGCTTGAGGTCATATTTCCTTGCCTTGTTCCTTAAGAAATCAGGTCCCTATTATTTAGGAAATTCCTCAAATTGATTTCATAATTCATTTAGGCTAATCCTCTGACTACATGCAACACATGTACACTCAAGACTAGCCTACAACTAATGTTACACTACCTTGGAATCTCCACCTCAACTAGGTAACGCAAATTCTCTTCATGCATTAGCTATTTTGGGTGGATTGATCAGTTAATTGGATGATCATTGAGTTTGATTGAAGTCCCACTTCTTAATTGGCCTTCCACTAATTCCTCCAAAAGTTGGAACTAGTTTAACTGAAAACAACTTGAGATGACTAACCTTAATTGCTACAAATTAGTAAGCACACATGTTGAAATGAACGCTAACTCCCTAACTCCAATTTACTGATTAAAGTGGGTGAAGAAATCCATGTCATACAAGTTAACATCATCCAATTTGTCTGATGATGTGGAGTTTAAAATTTTCTCAATTTAATCAAGGCAAAATAAAATTGAGAATTTCTTTCTGCATTTTTTCAACAATTTTTCCAAATATGTTAAATAATCTTGTCCAAAAATTGGATGTAAACATGGGATATTTTCTGAAATAATTTCGTTGGGTACACTATGCAGCTTGGAAAATTCCTTGATGTAAATCTTATCAACATTTGTTTCCTTGTGTGTTGACTTCATTGAAATGAAGTGGGAAGCCTTAGTGATTTTATCCACCATCGCCATGGTGGAATCATGTTGCTTCATTGTTCTAGGAACATTTCTAATGAAATCAATGGAAATGATTTCCCATTTCAACTTAGGAATGGGTAATGGTTGTAGCAACTGCACTAGGTGCATATGCTTAGTTTTAAACTTTTGGCACTCCAAGAACCTAGCTATATAATCAACCACTTCTTTGTTCATGCTTGGCCAAAAGTATTATTTCTTGATTGTTGAGATTGTCTTTTGATACATTGGTTTCCCAATATAAGACACACTATGCAATTCACTCAACACTAAATTTTTCATCCCTTGAGAATTTGGTAGATAAATATTTCCTTTATACAATAGAAATCCATTTCCTTCTATTCCATAATCCTTGTACTTGGGTTGCACTTTATCTAGTTGTAGGTTGATTTTATTTCCATGTATTGTTGATATTGATTTCCAGCCTGTCAAATTCTAATATTTAAATAATATATACATGTGCTTATGGTCGTAACATGAAATGCATGGACCCTTTTTCTAAGTTAATTAACCACTTTATTGTTATTACCTTTTGTGTGCTTAATTTCAGATCATAATCAGCCAAAAATTCCAACCATCTGATTTGTTTGTGATTTAAATGTGGTTATCGAAAAAAATGCTTTAACCCATTGTGGTAAGTTTTTAATTCAAACCTCCTTCCCAAGAGGTAATGCCTCCACATCGTCAAGGCACGTATAATGGCTTCCAACTCCAAAGCATGAGTAGCATAATTCTTTTCATGCTCCTTGATCTTGATGGATTCCTAATATATCACATTCCCATTCTTCATGAGATCTCCTTTAAGTCCTTCTTTACATGTGTTCATCTGGGTTAGGTATCTTCATTATAGGTGCACTTGTTAACAATCTCTTTAAATGTTGAAAGGTCTCTTCACATTCATGAGACTAGTCAAATTTTGCACCACTCCTTTGCAAGGAAGTAATGGGATGGGCTATCCTAGAGAACCATTCAATAAATATTCTATAATACCTTGCTAAACCTGTGAACGACCTTACCTCAATCAGATTTTTGGGTGCTAGCCACTCTTTAATTGATTTAAAATTTTATGGGTCTATTTTTATCCCTTCTTCGGAAATAATATGACCCAAATAATGATTTTTTCTTTGATAAAGTGAGGACTTACTTATTTTGGCATATAATTGATGTTCACTAAGTATATGTAGTACTATCCTTAATTGTTTTTCATGCTCTTCCTCATATTTGGGATATATGAGGATATCATCCATAAACACAATAACAATCTTATCTAAATAATTTTGGAAGATGCCATTCACGAGGCACATGAAAACACCTACTACGTTAGATAACTCAAATGACACCACTTCAAACTCATAATTCCCATATTGAGTTACATATGTTATATTACTAATATCATCTTCCCTAATTTGTACCTAATGATATCGTGATCTTGGATCAATTTTAGAAATATCTTAGCTCCCGTGAGTTGGTGAAAAAAATCATCTACTTTAGGTAATGGGTACTTATTCTTCACTATGACCTTATTTAGCTAATGAAATTCAATGCATAGTATCAATATGTAATCCTTCCTTTTAACAAATAAGAATAGGGAACCCCACAGTGACACACTTGGGTGTATGTACCATCTCCTTAAGATCTCTTCTAGCTGTAGTTGTAATTATTTAAATTCTGGTGTGCTCATCTTTTATAGTGTTTTGTACACCAGTGCAACTCCAGGTACCAAGTCAATAGAGAAGTCAATGTATCTTTTAGGTAGTAACCCTAGAATTTCAACAAACACATCTTCAGATTCCTTAAGTATTGAGTGGTCTTCTAGACATGGTTCCTAATACTTAGTCATATACTCCATGCGGGATGTATAAATTTGGCACCCTTTTTTGAAATTCTTCTTCATTTGCATAGTGGATATTTCCCTAATATAAATTGGTCTTAGTATTCCCCGCACCTTCATTTGTTTCCATTTTTCATTAAGGGGAGTAAATGTTTTAATGTAAGATTCTAGTGTTACATGATGCCTTTCCATCCAATGCATTCCAATTAGGGAATCATATGATCCTAATGGTATTGTATTTAAATCTGCAATTTTATCTTATCCATTCATATTGATGGGATATTTCTTTATTAGTTAAGTTATTCTTCTTTTAGCTCTTATAGCTAAATAAACTAACCAATATTAGCCATGCTTTGTTTTATTTAATTAAGTGTTTCAGCAAACTTAGGATCAAAATAACTATGCATAGATCCAGAATCAATTAAAATAGCAATGGGTAGATTATTCAACTTACCTTTGACTTTGACCATGTGTGATTGATGCTCAACCTGCCTATTATCTAATGTTGCAAAAATTTTGGGCATGATTATACCCATGTACTCTATTGTATCAACTCCTTGGATGTGATCTACAGACCTAATTTTTCCTTCTTTGTGTTGGAAGTCCCTATACTTGTGCTCTCCATCACAACCCTAACACCTAATGGGCTAAAATCTTGGTTTCTTGCTCATTGAATTAGCCCCCTTTAGTTCACCATGATCTAGTTTTGTTTGTTTTTTTTGCTGAGAATATTTTTTGAAATATGAGGGTTTAAACCCCTTCTTTCTTTGTTCCATCTTTCCTATTTTCTTATCATCCCAATTCTTTTGAAAAGATGGAATTTATTTTTCCTTGCTTATAGAGGTAATCTTCCTTCCGCATAGCTTGATCCAAAGTCTTTGGTTCATCAAATTTATTTCTATCACCACAGAATGTGTTACCATTGTTTAGCTTCAAGGTAATGGCTTCAAGGGTAATTCCTTGGGTCAGTTGTTTAAAATTCTCACAAAAATCTAGGTGCACTAACAGATAATTTGTCAACACTAGTTCAATGGGTTTAAAACACAACCACCAATAGATTAAATGGTACCGAGTGTTCATTTTCTTAAAAATTAGGAACTGCAGAAAAAAATGTGTTTTTGGTCTTATTTTTACCTATATATGCTCTCAGTTGCTAATGCGGGGTTCTTAGATATTTTTATAAAAAAATAACAATATTGGGCTCAATGAGCTCCAACCTTCAAGTTTATTTCAACAACTAAGTCAACCAAATATTCAAGCCAACATAGACCAATAATATATACCTTTTGCTGGAGGAAGAAGAAAAAATTAAATAAAAATAATTGTAACATTGCTAACAGTTAATCTATCAATGTTTCGAAAATATTTTGACAAAGCGCTAACAATTAATTTGTTAGCGACTGGAGCATATATATCTTTTGAGGTAGCAATAAGGGGTCCTAGTCACTATAAATCTCATGCAATATGGATTCATGCACCAAGCTTCATTTTTTATGAATCAAACTTGAGATCCATGGTGAACTTACTATTTTGAACATGGTGACAAAACTATGTTTTTTTACTCTGTTTTTCTTGTAAAATATAGTAACTTTGGGTGTCGTTTTCGAACATCTAGAAATAGTTTTTCGAAAACAAAAAGAGGTTTTTGTTGGCAACAGACCCATTAAAAAAAACCTCCCTCAGTTTGTACACAAGTGTCATGGTTTGAGAGATACACAGGAATATTTGGGGCCTATTTTTTATGGAATTCGCCAAAACTAATCTTTTTCTATATTTTGAAAACGCCTAAACAACTTTTAGTTTGAGAGTCACCTCATCAGTTCGACTTGGGGATCGCATATTATCTCCTTAATTTTTTTTTGATTTAGTAAGCTAAATGTATATTAAGAGGTTTGAGATCCATTATTTTTGGATCTTGAACAATTTATAAGTATTCTATAAAGTAGCTCATGCAAGAGGACCAAGGTTTCAGAATTTTGAGAAAAACAGACCTTGTGTTTACCTTTGACATTGATATAACTTGCTATAAGCATAATTACATGCACAAATTGTCAGATATTCATGGGTGAATGGTTTTCTATCCATTTTTCTACTGTGTTTCTTTCCTCCTTAGTAAAAAATTGATCATTAGGTCTTCGGTATTTGGAAGAAAGCTATATGAATTGGAATTCTTATTGAATACTCAAATCTTTTTTTCAAATTACCTATGTGTTTTTCAACTTAGATATCATTAGAATAAATCATACAACTCTGTTTTTGGTTTTTATCTTCTACTTTCTTCTACCATACCTCAATGTTGATTTGTCTAAAAAATTGTAATCTATCTTTCCTTTGCTAAAATTTATTCATATAATCTATGGCTCACATATTTTTATATCAAAGAATCAATTCCTAATGGTCCTTTCCATCAATTCCAAATGAAATTCATGTTTTACCAACTAAATATGGCCAATGAGCTTAATAACCTGCTAATAAAGTGACCTTGAGTGGTAGATTTAATGAGAAATCCCTCTCCAGATTGAAGGGCCAGCTTTCAATCCCAAATTGGTTTGAATGGTTTCCTCAGTGAGTTTCCTTCCATATGAGAGGAAACGTTTTGAGTGATAACATAACGGTGGTAATCCACTCACTTATATCTATACCTTAAAATTTTCATCTCTCATAAAATCCACATACCTCAAAAACTCATTGAATTTTCATCCATATTCCTCCATTTTCATGTTCCCTAATTTGAGTTCAAAAAGTTCCTACACTTTGCTCTCATAGTAATGTTCATACAGGTACTTCCTTTGGAAATAATTTTTAAATTCCCTCAATGAGATATTCTTTTTGTCCAAATGTTTTTCTTCTTTGAGCTAATCCCACCATATATTTGTTTTCTCCTTCAAGTGATAGATGGTGATTCGTGCCTCTAAATTATAGGAACATTCATGTAGCTGGAGGTACTTTCTCATTTCCAATGGCCAATCTTCAACCTCTTCTCCCTTCTTATGCTCACCATTAAATGTAGGTGGCTTGATATTTCTACTCTTCCCTTGTAAACTATCTTGGTTTGGTCTCCTTCTCCTTACTGGTGACATGCTTGAACTACATACTTATCCTAAAGAAACATGAAAGGTCTAAGTGGATATCCTTGATGCATGATGAGGTTGCCCAACGACACTCCTATGGTTTATTAAATATTTGGAAGCTCTCCCCGTAAATCCTAAGTCACGTTCCTTTACCTTTATAGAATCAAATCATTGTTTTGTAGTTTTCCCCTTATCAATATCTCATTATTAGCTTTACAACTGAGGACCTCCGTTTGGAGACTTCTCATGGTCTCTTCCAAGCCTTTATCCTTCGTCATATTCCTTCAATTACCATTTGACTATGTTCCAATATTGTTGTTAGGTCCCTATAATACTAGTGCATTTCCTCATTGTTATTAGTGTAGCCCCCATATTATTGTTGTTGTGCCCCATAGAAGCCCACTATTCCCTCATTTTTATTAGTGTAGCCCCCTTATTTTTATTGTTGTGCCCCATAGAAGCCCATTATTGTTATTGTGGTGCCCTTACATTATTATTGTTATGTTGGCTCTGATTATATTGTGACCCCTTAGACTCCTATATATAGAAAGGAGGTTGTGTCATTTGAATAATCCAAGAATTTTTCATTTGTGTAATGTAAAGGAAGCTTCCCCATCAAAGAGGCTGATTTTAAAGGTGTTGATCTATATTTTGTTCTATTTTGTGAGTTGGTTTCATAACATTTGGTATCATAGGTTTGAATTTTAGGGTTTCGCTACTCCAAACAAGTCATCGTGGAATTTTTGCTATAATTTTTTTTCTTTTTTCTTTTTTGATGTTTCAAAAGCTAAGAAAAAACCTTTTTGAGCCAAAATCTAGCTGAACCTTGAGTCCAAAATTTAGATCTTTTCACGCTATATTTTTGGAGATATGATCTAAGGAAGTTAGGGTTTTTGTAGGATCCCGAATTACATCCCAAATAGGTCACCTTAGGAAAATTGTCATAGCTTTCTCTCTGAGTATCTGATTGAAATTTCATAAGAAGTTATAGAAAGAGGATAGACTTTAGTTTTATATGTAGTGTTTTCAAGTCCGAAGGTGGAAACAATGATATGTGGCACTTCATATAAGTTTTCTCTATTGAATCAGACTATAATCAGTCAGTGTGGGATATTTGGCCTAACTCTTTCTTGAAGACTCCAATATTGATCAGACCTATGGGGTTGGAAAGAGGTTTCATATGGATACCATAGGACGAAATTGTAGACCTTGGAGATTTGTAATTGGAGAGATACAATAGATTCAATATCAAGCTCCCACGAATAAAAAAAAAGGTGTGTAGCTGTTTTTAAAATTTGCATAAGTTTGGTTTGAAAAATTAGTTTGAAGTGATTCAAAAGGTCACATTGAAGCATAATTATCATTAAGTGATGCCCCAAAGAAAGAAATTGAAACACCTAGTAAGCAACCTGCAAGCTCCACTATGACACATGATGTTGGCTTGATGGGCCCTAACCTAGTTCAATGTTAATTAGCCAAGCAAATCCCTACACTACTGGCCCTTTCGGCATCAACCGGCGGAGTGCAGACTAAAGTCTCACCCAAATTAGTATGGGGGGATGCACGAACCAATCTTCCACAACCTAAGATAGTTGTGATGTCGTTTTATACCCTAACCCTTCCTTTGCATAGCCTGATAAGCCTTTTAGGGCTTATCAATGTACTTCTCTTATTTGGCTTCGAGACCTTCACAAAGCTCTGCGATCATCCCTTGTGGACCCTAAATAAGTAATTCAAACACTTACACGCCTCTGTAATTACTCTTACTTTTGTGTCTACCCAAATTAGCTTAAGTATTGATTAATTTCAACATGCAATATGATTATCTTCACATAAACATATATTCTTACTTATGTTCATATGACAAATTAAAACACATAGATTTGCACATCAATACGACATTAAACCTTAAACCCAGTATTCAACATAACAAACCGCATATATTCATAACAAAAGTAAAATAGCTCATACACATATATCTCTAGATTAACTCTCTTTATTGATGATTCAGATCTTCAGCATAGACTCTAACTTCCCTGTGCACATAGCTACAGGGGTCTACCCACTCAGCTGCAAACTTCTACCCTATGCCTCTGTGCACTCAGCTGCAGAGCCTCTTCCTATTCTAATACCCTTCACTCTTAGCCCTCACAGATCCATTACATAAATCAATTTCCCAAAAACTTACTTAAGAACTAAACTACCTTAGACTCTTCTAAGACTCCATTTTTATACATTCCCATGGTTTGCGAACCAAGGGTGGATCTCATCATGCCGACACAAGCTACCTAAACTAAGGGAGGAAACCCTTTTTGAATGTTTACATATTTGCGCTACAAAACCACAAAATGTGGAGACTTTACATTATTTATACGAAACTTGGGCCTTTAGTCCCAAAAATTGGGCTTTTAACCCCAAAATTGACCCTAGGGGACTCGTTCCCAATAGGCCCCCAACACGAATCTGGTGACTCACCCTGAGTCACTCAGTCGGTGGAGAGATCTTGTTGCGAAGGGCTCCCAGCTCCACCTATACTATTACGACCTTGGCGGTACACTGTGTCGCCTCCTACTTAACCTGCTCGACCAACTGATCCATCACTGATTCTGCGTTGTCTACCTGTATTTTCTATTGTGTCACCAGCAGACTGGCCAATTTTCCTTCAATAGAGGCCATGAGCACATAGGCTTCCTCAGTACTACCTCCTTGCACTGAGTTGCATCCGCCTGTTCCTTTAGTTCCTTCGCTTCCTGGAGCTTCACCAACCTTTGCATGATGACGATAGTGCGCACCGTCATTTTGACCTCATCGTACCTCTATTGTAGTTCTCGTGCCTTAGTTTCTAGCCTTTGTAGGTTGTGATCTTCCTACAGACTGGTAACTACTTCGAGCACCTGTTCGAAGAGTGTAGTGAAATCCTTCACTATGGTATCCATAGCTGCAATGGCATCCTTGACAATGGTCTCGTGCTGTTCTCTGACTTCCAGTGGATTTAAAGGCTGGGCCCTCAACTCAAGTTCTGTGATCTTAAGGTTCAATTCAAACTAAACCTTAACAAGATTTGTTCATGCATCGTGCACACCTACAGTGAGCTTATGGAT
This sequence comes from Pinus taeda, assembly GCA_000404065.3. NCBI lineage: Eukaryota > Viridiplantae > Streptophyta > Pinopsida > Pinales > Pinaceae > Pinus > Pinus taeda. Next base: position 145,512 of record APFE030820906.1, on the reverse strand, counting down.
TCTTGTGTCCATTGGTGCATTTTTTGGGATGTTCAGCTCTGGAATAGTATGTCATGCCTCAACCACCATAGCTATTGTGCACTCATTATTCTCTGTGATCTTCTTAACAAGACCAATTGTGAACATCATTTCTATGAACATCTGGGCATTTTTGATCTTATGCTCGCTGATAATTTTCAATGCGCTTTTTTCCCGAGCCCAAAGTTTCATGATCACACCATCGTGCAGGGTGTGAAGGGCTTCACTTAGAAGTGTGGGAAAGTTTAACCCAACCTTCTAGAGAGCGTTGATAGTGGCCCTGTCAACGTCTTTTTCTATGATCAATCCTCTATCCGACAGCGCACCAGCTTGGGGATCCATTGAATGGACCATCTCTATTGCATCTGAGGTTCCAAGTGCCAAACAACTTGACGTCGCGCTTCCCCGCCCTACACCGGTCTGCACCTGAGTAGCCTGGATTTGCAGCTCACACATACCCGTTTGAATAGTGACCAAGCCCTTTTTCTGCTGTAGCAGTTCTATGGTTGTGTCCCTCACTGCATTATCGATATCATTCAAATCACCCTCTGTCAAGGTGATTGGGTCAAGGGATGATTTGTCGGCCTTGGACTTCTTTTGCATCCCTACTTTCTCCTGCTCCCTTGTGCGCTTAACCTAGAATGGAGTAGTCTCCAGGTCTGCTCCTCCCTGTTTTGAGCGCTGCTCCTTGTCCTCGGTCTGCGGAGAATCTGTGGAGAAGGCAACTTCTAACTCCTATTAGAGTCACACTCTTCCTCTTCCTCCTACCCTTCTTCCTATTTTTTGGCAGTGCGCTCCGCTTTGGATTTGTGGCTTCCTTCCTCCATTTTTCAGCTAACTGCTCCATCTTTAACCTAACCTCTTCCTTCTTTTTGTTCGCGGTAGAATTACTAGACCCAACTAATAAGTCTGATGCCATGCGCTACTCTACTTGCCAACTCTCCAGAACCACGGAAATTTCATCGTCCATCACCAATTATGGAAGATCATAACATTTTTATGCGGGGTCCTTCCGTGCTCTGATGGAAACATAATGGAAGTTTTCCTTGAACTCCACATATTCGGACAACTGCTCAAAGACAGTCGGTGAGAGCCAGAGCTTGTGGTTGATTGTAGCACAGATGTTTAATTCCATGAGAATCCAAAATATCTTACAGTCCTTGACCCTTTTCCTGTGTATTAGGCTTTTCTTTCTGCAGGTGCTTTCTAGGCGATGCGCACACCAGGTGCGTTGCTTTCTGCTTATCCTCCTTTGGTTTTGGACCCTCTTTGGTCAGCGTAGGCCTTAGCCTCAGTGACCTCAGTGATTTGGGTACTTTTGTAGGTACCTCTACACTCACTACCTCTGGGGCATCTCCCTCAGCTGCCATCGCTTCTCCAACCCTTGCAGTATCCACGGGTGCTGACATAATGTCAATTAAGAGCTCTTGAGTTTCCTTCGGAAATTTCTCAAACACTGAACTCGCTACCAAATCCTTGAAATAGTCAAGGTTCATGCGCGCCTGATGGCTCAACACCTAAATTCTCAAAATGCCAAGTGTTTTTTGTTGGTCAACCATCTGTAACTTATAGGCAATTTCAAATTTGAATCCAACTGTTCCTTGCAAAATCTATTCATAAATGCTAGAGTGGTGGCATATTTTCAAAGATCTTGCTCTCAAATTCGACTTAATTTCCACCCTTGACTCCATTTATCTATTTTTCCACTATCAAATCATGAACAATGACAATAACGGTCACTTTTTGGCTGCCCTGCGTGGTCTCTGTTTCAATAGCACAGCTCCCCTCACGCTTCTGTTAACACTGTGACAATCCTCCATTCTGCGCAGTACCCCAATCGCGTAGCTCTACATCCCAGGCCATGTAGTTTATAATACCACGTCTCCTTTCAGCTGCCTGGAATGCTAATACTATACTTCCACCATATAGTCATCTGGTCAGATTCTCGGTGTATGGCTTCAATCAAATACCATTCACCTTCCCTAGAAAGGGCTCTCCATTCAACTTCACCAACTAAACTACTCCACCATCGGTAATCTCCTTGATGACATAGGGCCCCAACCAATGCATCCAAGTTTTTCCTAGAAAATTATCAAACTTGCTATCATACAATAACACTAAATCATTTACCTTAAAGGTGCATTTTTTGATGTGTTCATCGTGCCATGCCTTTTCACACTCCATTTGAACTTGTTGATGGAATCCAGCCAAAAACTATCTTCTTCTAGTTCTGTGAATTGTACGAGCCTTTCTTCCAAGGCTCTGTAATCCGCTATTTCTGTGAATTCCACTATGCGCAGACTAGGTAAAATGTATTTCATTGGAATCACAACTTCAATGCCATAAACTAGCCTGAAAGGAATTTGTCCAGTCAACTTCTTACAAGTTTTTCTGTAAGCCCATAGCACCATGGGTACGCATACATCCTAGACATTTATTTTTTTATTGCAGACCTTCATCAATGCACTCTTCAATATCTCATTAAATGCTTCTCCCATTCCATTAGCATATGAGTGATAGGGTGTACTCTTCTGATGGTAAACTTGAAACTCCTCCATCAACGCGCTGATCGTTTCATTAGGAAAATGTGTACCAGAACTGCTCATCAAAATTTTCAGATAGACAAACCTCGTGAGCACATAATCAAAGATGAATTTTGCTTGTAAAGTCCTTCACAGGCCATGCCTCTACCCATCTGGTTAAATAATCAGTCACGGTGATGATGTACCGTGCGCTCGTATTCTTTCTTGGATGCTGAATTGGTCCTACAAATTCAATCTCCACTTCTCGAATGGCTGTAACGATATCTGCAGATTCAACAACTCATCCCTCTGTGATGGTCTGCCGGTTCTTTAGCATGCATCACATGTCCTACAATACACTTTTGAATCCTTATGCAGTCTCAACCATCGCAACCCAGTGCATAGAATCTTCTGCATTGTTGCTTTTCCCACATAATTTCCTCCTGTGACTCCTCCATGAGCCTTAGAGGATGTTTTTTTGCTCAAATTCTAGCACATAACGTTGTAGTATTTCCTCTGATACCATTTTATACAAGTGCCCTGCAATGACAGAAAATTCTGCCACACGCACAACCAATTCCTTCTTTTGTTGGCTAGTATATCCTTCTGGAACCGTTCTCGTCATTAGGAAGTGTATAATATCTTCAAAGTGATTGTCTGTGATGTGCACCAAAAAGAGCTGCACGTCAGGTAGTCATTCCTCCAAATTAGTAGGCTCCTCTCCTGTGTAAATGTGCGACCGATGATCCGGCCCGACATTCAATCGTCTTGGTTTCACAATAACCTAAAAATCATATTCTTGAAATAACAACAACCATTTTCATATTCCCCCCCCCCCCCAAACACAGGCTTGTTCACCAAGTACTTCAATGCAGAATGGTCTATATACATGTTAAAGTGTCCGCCTAGCAAGTAGTGCATGAAATTCTGGAGCACATATACCATAGCTAGACCTTCACGCTCTGTTGTTGAATAATTCTTATCAGATTTAGATAGCTACCTACTTACGAATGCTATAGGATGATCCAATTCTCCCTCACCGACCCATGTCAATACCGCTCCCAACGCAATCCATGACACATCCACACGCACATGAAATTCCTTCTTCCAATCCGGGAAGACTAGGATCAACGCCATGACCATTTTCTCTTTTAGCACATCCAAGCTCTTCTGACATTCCTCAATCCAACATAATGCAACATCGTTTTTAAACAGTTTCTCCATTGGTGCAATAATTTGAGCATAAATTTTGATGAACTTCCTATAGTACCCTGTGTGCCCCAACGTCGTGCACAATTGTTTCACACTTCTTGGTGCCTCCAAATTGATTATAACTATGATCTTCGCAGGGTCTACCATCAAGCCTTGTCTGCATACCACGTGAGCCAGCAAGATCCCAAAAAGGACACAGAACAAACATTTCTTCAAATTGAGTGCAATTTGGTACCTCTGGCATGTATCTAACATCAAGCGCATACTTGCTACATGGTGCTTTACCAGGACAAACATTGTCCAATCATCAAAGTACATCTCCAGAAATTTGTAAATGAAATCTTTGAACGTTGTGATGAATACGCATGAGAAGATCATTGATACATTCTTCAGTCTAAAAGGCATCACCGTATACTGGAAGCATCCCCATTCAGTTGTGAAGGTCATCTTACTTCTATCCTCCGACGCAATCTTGATCTGATGGTATCTTGAGAACCCATCAGTAAATTAATATGCTTCCTGACCTCCAACATTATCCAACACCTCATCAGTGAATGGAGTTGGGAAAGGATCATGCATGTAAGCGTCATTCAACTTCCTGATATCTATGCATATCCGTATCTCATCCTTCTGTTTCTTATCCTGCACTACCATGGGGCTTACCCAATTAAACTCTTCTATTGGTTCAATGATGCCTGTTGCAAGCATTTTATCCAACTCCAAGCAGACCTTTTATTTATACTTCAGGTTGAGGCAGTAAGGCCTTTGCTTAACTGGCTTCACATCCAGTTTTAGCATGATCTTCATGACACCCAAGTCCCCTATTATCCCTTTCATATCTGAAAACTTCATAGGGAACATATCCTGATATTCACGGAGAAATTCGTCGACCTTATCTACTGTTCCATCATCCCAGTAGTCCCAAATCTTTGCAATCTTTGGCTTGGCCTCCATGCCAATGTTCACTTGTCCAGTTTTGAGCGGCTTGGTGATGTCTGGATTCTCTAGTTGCAGTCCTTCAACTTTATGGTGAACTTCAGTCTTTGGAATATTAATATTCCTCAGGTATTCATCTTCTTCTTCCACTGCCACATTGTAGCACTCCAGCGCGTGACACAGCTAGGTAGTCCAATAAGGTTGAATCAAATCTAGAGGATCCTGCAGTATCTTGAAGATCACTTCCTTGACCTCCTGCAACACTTCATCTATACATTCAAACCCATATCAAAGTTTAACTTCATCAAACATCCTTGGCACAAAACAGTCCATTCTTCAGTGCCATGGCAGAGCTCTATCTCCAAGTACTAATTCATCGGTATAACGTCCAAGGTATGACAAAATAGATGTACCCACTCCAGCTAGGGCTCTGCTCCATAAAATTTAGTCCATTTGGCCAAGTGGTTGCACGAGTCATTTCTTCCATCATATTTTTCTATTAGTCGCACTTGTGGATGACCAAACCGCACTCTCATCATTTTTATGTATACGTGCCAGTGATCAAAACTGTCCTTGTGCATGCCTCACCATCTCACAAGTGTAGCGCGTAGTGCCAAATATAAGGCCTGGAAGTGATGCTTCTCTGGCACTTCACTTTCGAATGCATCCAAAAAGTGATCGACATTAGTTAAACCATCGTAGTAGGGCACATTTCTTACCTCTGACAATACATAGTGGAATGACTTGGTCATCATATTAGCGCAACGTAGATAATTCATGCAGTCAATTCTGCCAATTCTCTAACTCTTCGTTTGAATCTAGTGTGTAGGAAATTTCGTGGTCCCATGCAGTACATCCTTCTGTTGTTGGATCATCTTGATCTCACACCGTTATCTTGTAAATCTAGTCCAAATCGTCATCACTTTCATAATCATAGACTATTTCAGTATAGCACAATGCTTCTGCAAGGTCCAGGGGAACCACTACGCAGAGCGATTTCTTCTCAAATATCATCTTCCACTTCTTAAAATTAATTACCCCATTCATGTTAGTGGCCCAATCGATTCCAAGGAGCGCGGGGTAAGGATTGATGTCATCCACAATCTCTATTACTTCAAAATTAGCTAGTGCACTCGCGCCCTTAATATCAATCATTACTCCCTGCAATCTTCCCATGGGGATGATTTTCTGCTGATTCACCATCCTTAACTAGATCGGAGACCACTGTAACGTAGGTCTCTCCATACTTTCCAAGTTTATTTAGGAAAAGCATTCGCATCCGACCCCAGATCTAGAATAACTTGATCCATCTCATATTCTCCTATCTATGCAGTGAGCCTAATCTCATGCCCTATTCTTGCCTTATGCCTGCCAATCTTCCTGACTACGCACATGTTGGTATCCTAAACTTCCTTACTTTCTACCCCATTTTCGTCAAAATCAACCTCTGTTTTATCTCAATAAAAGAACCGTCTTTCTTGCACTTGTACAAGATAGTTACCCATTCCTGCACATGCTCATATTTTATATTAAGATTTATTACAACACTTTATTAATCATTTTATATGGATTTCATGCCTATTTACGTACCTCTTGTAACTCATATTAATTTCCTAGAGTAATCATGGAACTTAGTATTAATTATGAATGAGTGTGACTAGTGCAGGTAGATTCCTGCACTACCATGAAGACTGTCCAAAATTTTCAAGAAGCCAAATTTTCCACGATGACGGATCTTAATCCTTGACTCTGAGTCTAGCTTTTGATGAACTGAAGCAGGATAACAGGTGAAGTGCAATTAGGGAATATTTTCCAAATTTAGGTTACGACCAAGCGAAATTCATGTGTATTATAATTGCTGACCAATTTTGTAATTTCGGTTTCTAAGTCTGTTTGACTGAAAGGCCTGAACAAGAAATGTATGTAATTAGTGAAAACGGCTAGAGCCAAAAGGATATATAAGATATAGATCATAGGTAGAAGTTAGTGAACCATTAACTGTAATTTTGTTTTATGTAATCTGGTTATCGCCTTAGCTTTGGGGTTGGACTTCTCTATTATGTATATTTGTCGAATCGAGTAATAGAAGAGAACTACAATGATTTGCATACAGAACGTCTAATTTATCTTTGATGTATATTTAAAGTGCTGAGCTCTTTCGTTCCTTAGAAGGGGAACGAGCTAGTTTGCTAGGGCCTAGCCAACCCAACTGGTTTACGCCTCTTGCTTTCGTTATTCAAAAAGACGGCGTGGATATTTCTTTTGCAACTGTGTAGTGTTATAGTTTTAATCATTATCTTTCAAGTTCTGATTTAAAATATATTTTGTAGCTAACATGTGAAAAGGATCCGTGGTTTGAGAGTTAGTTATGTTTACTTTGTTTATGAAATATATTTCTTGCATTTGCTTTACTCTAAATCTCTATTTTAACTCATTTTCAATCGAATTGTGCAAAGAATTCTTTCCTACACCAGTGCATCCGGTTGCCTGCACTTTGGTTTAACCATTCGTTTGCAGCGAGCAATGAATCACTTGCATATTATTTCCAGTTATTTCACAAGTGAATGAATCATTAACTTAGTAACTATCTTTAGTATTAAAAGTACATCTTTAGAGGTTCTAGAAGCAGTTGCATAAAATTACCATAAACATATTATACTTTCAAAGAACATAAACATTTTGAATGGATTACTAAAGTTAGTTAACACATGCAAAACACCTAGACTAATGTTTAATTCTTTTGAAGTTCTCTTATTTCATGAAGTTTATTTCCTTTGCAAGGTTTAATGAATTGAAGCATTTCCTTTTTCACACATAATTTACTTCAGAACTTCCTTTACAGTTGCAATTCCTTTTCAACACATCTTTCAGTCCTTTCAAAAGTAATTTGGAAACTAGGTGAAGGAAGTTTTGCCTCAGTGCAAGAGCTCGTCCCTTGTCACAGAAATAGAGTGCTCTAAGCCCTTAGGCTTAGAGCACCTTCAATAAGACATAATCCTTTAGTAAGGAAGGTCAAATATACTTTTATACAGAGATATTGTACCTGCACTAGTGTAGCCAGATTGCAACAGTGCAAGGACAGGTTGTTTTTGTAGAAGGAAGATTAGGAGGAAGACAGAATTATGCAATGGCCCACTTGTTAGACTGTTATCCATCCATCTAAAGGTGAACATAGCATTTCATTACAACACATAAGATTATTTCTGTTGTGTGGAATCTCTTTACTTGATTTACATGCAAATTATCTTTTACATTCCAACACTAGAGTTGCTTTGGTGTCAATTACCTTTCTGATTGTCTTCTATCTGATTCTGCAAAGAATTTCCTTTAAGAAGTAGGATTAGGAATAGGAAAATTTCATACCATTTCTAGCATTGCCTGTGCTTCGTCTCTAAGTTTACAAAACCCTCAGGTTGACAATTAAGTATTGAGGAGTTTTCTCCAGTGCAATTCCTGCACCCAACATTTTGGTGCCATTGTGAGGGAGACGGTTTGAATGGGTAAGAATTTTCCATTTTTTTGCAATAGCGGTAAGTCTACTTTTATTTTTCCCTGCAATTTGCTTCTATTGTTTGAAGGAATTTAATGGTGCTGATTTATTTCTTGAAACTTGTAGTTTTTATTTGAATTTCGTTTTGCCATTTTTTGAAATGAATTCCTAAAAGAGGTAAGGGTCCGAAGCCCAATAGGGGCCAAAGAAACACTGAAAAATCTAAAAGCAAACCTCATATTGGGCCTTCTTTTGCAGACAGAAAGTCCAAACAAACTTAGACTCATCACACAGGAACAATCCACCTAGGTCGTGGTAGCAGTGGTTCAAGTGTGACACAACCCATAAAGGGGAAGAAGGGGATTGTTGGAATCCATAGTCAGCCTTCTTAGCCTGTTGAGAACGGTTTAGGTTGAAGAAAAACAATGGAAGATATGGAAGACCATGTAGCAGGAAGTGGTCAAAATTAGGTAAATGAGGAATATTCCACTTTCAGATTCTCGATTGTGGATCCTAATACACAAGTACAAATGAAAAACATTTCACCATCAGCTCTTCAACATTTTTATGGTAAAGTACATGAAGACCCAAACTTTTTCTTATTTGAGTTTTATATTTTGTGTAGAAGTTATGATTATTCATTTGGCGCCCAGAAGTTAAAGTTGTTTCCTACAACTCTAAAGGACGCAGCACTCCACTCGTTCATGGGACTAGGAGGAAACACTATATCTTCTTGGGAGCAAATGAAGAGAGTTTTCTTGTCAAAATATCAAGAATATTGTAAAACGAGGGATATTAAAGATGAAATCTTTACTATTGTGCAAAATAATGATGAGACTTTAGAGGACTACTTGGAGATATTCTTGTATATCCTTCAAAGGTCAAAGAAAAAATTTGATCCAAGTACCATTAGAACCTTGTTCTTACATGGGCTCACTGATGATGCTAGAAATAATTTAAATCTATTAGGATAAGGGGATATTGCTCAAAATACTTTTGATCAGATCGGTGACTTGTGCAGGAAATTCTCGAGAAACCAATATAGATCCGATAAAGGAATTCAGAATAAAAACAGAAAAATTGAATCTACTAATGCTATGATTATTAGATTAGAAAACAAAATGGACAATATCAAAATTGAAATAATGAATAATATTAGTAAACAAATAGATTCTTTGAAGTTTCAACAGAAACTTGTAGAAGAGCAAGAGATATTGTCTATTTTCTGTCCTAAATGTAGAAGAAATAATCCTTTAAGAGAATGTACTCTAGATATTAAAGAAACTAATAAATGTGAAATTTGTGCAGATAACCATGCTACAGATACATGTCCCTCTATACCTGGGATGAAAATTGTATTTGAAGGGGGACAACTTGAAGCTGAATCATTGCATGCTATGGGAGCACGAAGGAATTGGCCTCAGGTAAGTGTAGGTATGGTTCCTGAATCTCCACCACATTTTTTTGGTTATAATGCACATTCATATTCCTATCCTAACATTGGTCACTCTCAGCATTGGCAGCATGGGAATCAATATCAATATGGACAACCCTCCCAATCTTGGCAACAAGGATGGAGAGGGCCAAACCATTCACATCATTCACATAATTCCTATCATGTACCTATGCAATCATACCCTCCTACATATGCACCTTACCCAATGCCTCAACCATCAATACCTCAGCTGAGTCAACCTATGCCACCATTACTGTTACCTCCACCATTTCGACCTTCTCAGTTGCCTGCTCAACATTTACCCAACCCCAATAATAAAGTAGTACAAATGATCCATTTTATGACCCCACTTTCTTCAACTAGATTTGAAACTATGTCAGTTGGAGTCAATAATCTCCAATTGAGATCAAGGAAGGTAGTAACGTCAAAAAATCAAAAGAAGCCCATGGTGATTATTGATGAGAAAGGAGAGGAGGAAACTCTTTACCATTCTAAAAAAGATGACACCATTCAGCCTATCCCTGTACATTTGAGCCATTGTCATCTTCTTCAAACCAAACTCCATATCTAGAGAGGTTAATTATGGAAAAGGAAGACCCCATTCCTGAGTCTAGCCTGGCCTCTGAGCTTAGGAACCTTTTCATAAGGGTACCTTTGCTCCGAGCTATCCAATAGATCCCCATATGTACAAAAATGATTAGGTAACTCTGTCTCAAGAAGCCAGAGAAGGAGAATATTGGAACCCCAAACAATTTGTTGTAGAGCAGCAGAGTTAATGACGGAATGTATGCACATGGAAAAATATACCGACCCCGAAAACCCTGTTGTCTTTGTTCAGATAGGTGATGTCCTTGTCTCCAATGTATTTATAGACCTTGGAGCAACCATTAATGTTATGACCAAGCAAACCATGGATCAACTTGGATTGATCCATATTCATCTTACTCCCACGGTGCTTGAACTGGCAGATAGATCTAAAATCAAGCCGAGAGGAGTATTCGATGATGTGGTTTTTTCCCTAGATTCTTTGGAATATCCTGCATATTTCATTGTGCTTCAACCAAAGAATCCTGTGGGAGGGCATCCCTTGATCTTGGGGCGACCATGGCTTGCTACGGCCGATACTTATATCGGATGTCGTTCTGGTGATATGTATATTTCCCATGGAGATTCTAGAAAGAAAGTCACCTTATATCCACCTATTAAATCTATTCAAGAGCTTCAATACACTTTATGGTTAGACTACAGTAGTGATGAGGAGACTCAACCTTTTCCCTTGATACATCAGAATGCTGAGTCCTCACAGGAGTGTAAGATTCAAGACTTTGTAAACAATCTAGACACCATGCCTTATTTCGAGTCATTAAGTCAGAATTTTAGTCTAGACTTTCAGGAAGGATATGACTCTCTACCTCCATCATCGCCATCTCTAGCAACACCCTTGTGGACTCTTGATCCTGATACTACTCTTGTTGAGATTAGTCTAGGTAAATCCTTGTATATCAGTTCGGACTTGGATCCTTCTCAACAAGAGCAACTTGTGAATTTGTTGTGAAACCATCTTGATGACTTTGCATGGGGTTATGAAGATATGAAAGGAATCTCTCCTGAAAATTGTACACACCATATCTATATTCAGCATGGAGCCTGACCCGTCTGACAACCCCAAAGGTGAATGAACCCATCTCTAAGAGACATTGTAAAAGAATAATTGCAAAAACTCTTAGATTCTGATTTTATCTATCCCATTTTTGATAGTTGGTGGGTCTCTCCATTAGTATTAGTCCCAAAGAAAGATGGGAGATGGCGCATTTGTATTGACTACATAGAATTGAATAAATCCACTCTCAAAGATTACTTCCCCCTCCCTTTCATCGATCAGGTACTCGATACCCTTCCTTGTAAGAAGTACTTTTTCTTTTCTAGACGACTTTAGTGGATATAACCAGATACAAATAGCACCCGAGGATCAAGACAAAACCAATTTTACATGTCCATGGGGTACATTTTCTTATCAAGTGCTTCCCTTTGGGCTATGTAATGCCTCGGCTACCTTTCAAAGGGCAGTCTTGGCTATTTTTGCTGACCTTGAATGCATATAAATCTATATGGATGATTTCTCTGTGTTTGGTGATTCATTTCAGGAAGCCCTCAAGAATCTAGAAAAAGTGCTTCTTCGCTGCCAAGAAGCTCATCTCGTTTTGAGTGATAAGAAATGAAGATTAATCTACAAGCCGGGAGTGGTTCTTGGCCATCTTATTTCTAACAAAGGTATCCAGGTTGACCTTGCAAAAATAGCAGTCATTTCGAGTCTTCCTATACCCAAAACTCAAAGGGAAGTGAAAGGTTTTCTAGGACATGCAGGCTACTATAGGAGATTCATTGAGAATTTCTCAAGGATAGCTATCCCCCTTTTCCGAATTTTGGCTAAAGATAATGATTTTTCTTGGTCCACAGCTTGCCAATAGTCCTTTGAGACATTGAAGGAAAAATTAGTTCAAGCACCAGTATTGAAAGGACCAAACTAGTCAATGGATTTTACTTTGAGAATGAAAAGATCCTAATCAGGAGAGGCGATTTTTGAGATCCTCTTGTTCCACTGTGGGCTTTTACGAGCTCTTCCCTTGCAGTTTGGCTTCCCACTGTGCTCCCAGGACACTTGCTGACTGGGCCTGTCATGGAGAAAACAGTCTTTCAAGGGGGTCCTTCCTTCAAACAATAGGTGGTGGTCTCCTCTCACACACCTAACACCTCCTTCTTCACTCATCTTACCTCTTCCTCAGTCGTTCCTCATTCGAATTAGGAACTCTGACCATGCTCCCCTCATCAAGAAAATGACAAAGCTATCATAGCCCCTCAACAAGAAGGATCTGACACTAGAGGCACAAAGAAATCAGGGGTTACGGCTTGTGCTTCAACCTCGTCAAAAAACCCTGACAACCCTAAATTGGGTGCCATAGATATGGCTTAAGATAAGTTCCAATCAACAAAGGCCTGCTATGCAAAGGCAACAAAAATTCCATAAATAATCATACAAGAACACAACATAGAAGCTTATAGAGATTTCATGAAGGAACACACGGTTATATGTAAGTTTATGGGAATCTAACCCTTTGAAAGAGCTCTGAAACGATGGATACAGGCCAAATTGATCCCTAAAGGGACAATAGAACTGTAGCTTGGATTGAAGGGTTTCTTTATAGTTATTTTCTCTCTTCAGGAGGACAAGGATCACATCTTCGATGGAGGGCCTTATATTTTCAACTCCGCCAATCTATACATGAGATTCTGGAAGGAGAACTTCATGCCAGAACAAGAAGACTTCACTAGGGTCCCAGTATGGATCCAACTATTTCTCTCCCTACGAACTATTGGGCACCATCGGTGCTTCAAGCCATTGGAAACGGATTGGGAGAATACATCAAAATGTCATAAGGCATAAGAAATGGACACTACGTCTCATATGCTCGTATATGTGCCTATATGGATGTTTCAGGAGCTTTGCCCAAAGCTATCAACCTAAACTTCAGGGATGAAATACGGACCCAACCAGTGGATTATGAACATATCCCATTCAGATGTTGGAAATGCCATGGGCATGACCATCTTTTCTGAGATTGCCCATAGAATAAACTACCTCCAAAAGACGACCCAACTGGGGCTAAAGGTGAACAGGGATTTATCAAAGTTACTCACAAAAACAAGCAAGCTAGAAGGAACACTACAGGAAAGGAGGCCTCCAAGTAGGCGACACACAATAGATACGAAATCCTTTCATCAGAAACAGTGGAGAAAGGCTAGGCGAGAAACCACATAGAACAAACTCTAGATTAGAACAAGGAAATGGACATGGAAATGGAAAACACCACAAACCCAGCCACAACTGAACAAGCAACTCAGGAAGAAAAGGAAATGGACTACACACAGGAGCTTCACACCTTAGAGGAAATTCTAATGGGAAGGGATCTATAGAAACTTTCAAAAGAATGGACCTCAAAAGGATTCGAGGGTATTCCAGAAGACCACCTCAAACATATAGAAGAAGCATACATCTTGCAACAAAACTTCCAAAAAAAAAAGAAAGCATCATACCAAAGGGAGGAAGCAACCAGTTGGCAGCATCAAAGCAAATCTCAAGGCCAATAATCAAATCACCAAAGATCAACCTAAAAGAAGAGGCCGGAAAATGGAAGGTCAACATCTCGCTGAGCTAAGATTGAGCCTCATCAATGCGGGCAAGGTAAAAGTTCTATCTCTCACCCCTAACATTTTATCATGAAATTCATATCTTGGAATATAAGAGGACTCAATAGCCCTTCAGAAAAAAGGATTCTTAAATCCAAAGTAATCTCAGGAAAAACAGACATTCTTCTGTTGCAAGAAAGAGAAAGCAGCCTGTCTGAAATGAGGAACATACAGCAGACCTGTTTTAGAAAATAGTACAACCATTTAGCCATATAGCCATAGCTACTCAGGGCACGACTGGAGGCATAGCCACTTTTTGGAAAGACTCCAAGTTTCATTTGATTGACTCATTTGCTTCAAGGCATTCCCTAACAACCATCCTTTAGGTCATAGGCACCAAAGAGAAAATATGTATTACAAATGTCTATGGGCCTCATTCAGTCAAAGAAAGGTTGGCCTGGCTCAACCATCTAAAAATCCATCTCCAGCCTATGGATAATAAGTTCCAGATTATGGTGGGAGACTTCAACATGATCCTAAATATAGATGAGAAAAGGGGAGGTATCGGTCGTCTTGATTCGAACTCCCAAGCTTTCCAAGGTATGATTGATGATTTGAACTTCATAGATATCCCAACCAAAAATTTCATCTACACTTGGAACAATAGGAGAGGGGGAGAATGTCAAATTGCTTCTAGACTGGATCAGTTTCTTATCTTTGAAGACCTTTTCCTTTCATCTCTGGAAATAGAGGCCATCATCGCTCCACAGACGGGGTTTGATCATTGGCCGATTGTCCTTACCTTCCAGATCTCTACCCCCTTTAGGTTTGAAGCTTTCTAGCTTTCCCACCCAGATTTCCAAGACAAAATCAAAGAATGGTGGACCAAATATTTCCCCCTCAAGGAAGCAAGATGAAAGGATTCCATCAAAAACTTAAGTTCATCAAGCAAGAATTAAAAAAATGGAACCAAGAAACCTTCAGAGATATTACCTCAGAGAAAAAGATTATAGAGTAAAAAATGAAATATCTTCTACAAACTATCATCCAGAACGGGTTAACAGAGGAAACAAAGCAAACTGAAATGGAACTTCATAAAGATTGGGAGATAAGAGAAACTCAGGAAGAGATCCTTTGGTGACAGAAATATAGGATCCAATGGCTCAAAGAGGGGGAGAGAAATACTTGTTTCTTCCACAAATCTATGATCCAACACCGAAAAATTAATAGGATCCTCAACCTCAAGAATGAGCAGGGGCAGATGCTTGATACTCATCAGCAGATTGAGGAAGAACTCCATCGAATTTTCTCAAGCACCCTTACTAAAAGAAACCACCACAATAAGGATCACACAAGGAAAATCACCAATCACATCCCGTCTATCTTAACCAAAGAACACAATCAGATGTTGCTAAAAAAGATAACCATGGAGGAGTTGGAAGAAGCAGTTCAATCAATTCTGAATGGAAAAGCCCCAGGACCTAATGGCTTCACCATAGATTTCTACAAAGCATGCTGGAACACAATCAAGGACTCGGTATATGACCTGGTGGAGTAATCAAGATTGAAGAAAACTATATTTCCCTCTCTCAATGCCACTTTCCTTTCTCTCATTCCCAAATCAGAAAGTGCAGACTCCCCAGATCATTTTCAACCCATTGCCCTCTGAAATGTCATCTACAAGATCATATTCAAAATTTTGGCCAATCGTTTAAAGCCTCTTTTACCACTCCTGATTTCTGCAAACCAAACAGGATACGTGGAAGGCAGGCAAATCATGGACAACATCATTCTATCTCAGGAAATCATTCACAGGAAAACCAAGGATGTTGATCCAGTTGGATATGTCTAAAGCCTTTGACAAGACCAACTGGAACTATATCTGACACACGCTAACTACTTTTGGGTTCAACAAATAGAACATCACTTGGTTCATGGCCCTGGTTTCTGGTGCCTTCTTCTCAATCCTGCTTAATGGCTCTCCCACATCAATCATCAATCTATTGAGAGGTATCAGACAAGGTGATCCTCTTTCTCCTTTCCTCTTAATTATTTTGGCAAAGGGGTTAGGTAGATCTATTTCAGCAGCCTCGACCAACAGTCTCATCTCAGGTCTCCAGCTTTATCCCCGGCTCGCCCCCGCAATTTGTGGATGACACCCTCCTCATGGAATGCCCCTCAGTTAAGGAAGCCCTTGCTTTCACAAGAATCCTAAACGACTTCTCCATTGCCTCTGGTCTGGATGTGAATAAGGCTAAATCAAAAATCTTCTTCCTCAACATCCCAATGGTGATTCAAACTCATCTTTCTTGTATCCTAGGTTTCCAGAAAAGTCTCTTTTATTCTAAATATCTGGGTGTTCCCCTCACTGATAAACCTCTTACCTATTCAAACTAGGAACCTCTTATCTCCAAGCTCAACAAGAAAATTTCTGATTGGACTTTCAGGGCACTCAATCTGGTGGGAAGACTAATCCTTGTCCATTCTATCCTTCAAGCTATGCCCCTTTACCTTTTCTCAGCTATTGCAGCTCCAAGGTCTATCTCAAGCCAGATTAGAACCATCTAAAGGGACTTCCTTTGGAGAGGCAAAGCCATCAATGGCAAGTGGGCTCTAGTGGCCTAGGACAAAGTGTGCTCTCCCAAGCATGATGGTGGTCTTGGGCTTAGAGACCCTGATCTCCTTGGTAGGGCCATGGGTGCTAAAACTTGGTGGCAATGTCTTACAAATCCTACCACCAATTGGGCCATGCTATGGAAGGCCAAATATGCCCCCATGACTCCTTGGGCCTCTCTCCTACGGCTCTTAGGCTATCTTAAAGGGTCTCCAATGTGGAATAAGGCCTGGGAAAACAAATTACTGATTCAAAAGCACAGTTTCCGGGAGATTGACAATGGTCAGCATGCTTTATTCTGGGAGGATGCATGGGAGCAATGCCCTAGCCTGGATAAAGAGATTTACAGGCATGTTAAAGAATACCTGGATGGGCAAAATAACATAAAAGTAAAAGATTATTGGAAAAACACTGAAACTTCTGATTGGAGGGACTGGAAGAACCTCACAGAATATCTTCCAATCCACCTTCATTAGCCTATAAACTCCCTTAATTGAGAGCTCATCAATAGGTAGATTCAAAGGATGGACGGTCCAGACATTCTGAGATGGGGCTCCAAACCGGAAGGAACCT
The DNA here is from genome assembly GCA_000404065.3 of Pinus taeda. Taxonomy (NCBI): domain Eukaryota; kingdom Viridiplantae; phylum Streptophyta; class Pinopsida; order Pinales; family Pinaceae; genus Pinus; species Pinus taeda. Next base: position 128,506 of record APFE030820906.1, on the reverse strand, counting down.
TCAACATCAAAGAAGCTTACAACCTTCTGAAAAATCTGACCTCTACTCAAGCGAACAACAAATGGAAAAAACTATGGAGTAGGAAGCATTGGCTGAAGATCAGTGTCTTTCTTTGGCTGATCACACACAGGAAAATTCTAACCTGGGACAATCTTCAAAAGAAAGGTTTCAATGGCCCCTCTGTTTTTAGTTTATGCCTCTTTGGTTCTGAAATGACCAATCGCCTCCTCAACACCTGCCCTTTTGCTTCCAACATTTGGTCCTGGTTTCTGTTAGTCTTTGAGACCTCTAATCACTTCCTTGATTCCATTCACAACACCCTAGAAAATTGGCGCCCTACCTTTTCTAGCCAACATCTTATCAATCTGGTCTGGAACCTACTTCTAGTTATTATTTGTTGGGCTCTTTGGAAGAAGCGCAATTCTCAAAATTTTAGGAATGCAACCTCCAAGGAGGATCAGATCATTCACAACATCAAAACAATGTTGCGAGAATCTGCTTCCATTGCTAAGCTTCAGGACTCCCCCCACCCTCCAACCATAGTTGATTACAGGATCCTTAACCTTCTTAATCTTCCCATCACCAGCAATGCTTCTTCTTCCCAGTCTGTTTCGATTAATCCCTCGTATTTGACAATCTGGAATTCTCCTTAACAACCTTTCCTCAAGTTGAATTATGATGGGGCGTCAAAAAACAACCCTGGCATAACAGACTTTGGAGGGGTTTTTCTCAATTCTGTGGGGTCCATCATGTGGATTTACTATGGTAACTTAGGCCATACCACCAACAATGTTGCTGAGCCCCAAGAACTAGCCAGGGGTCTTATCATTTCCAAGCAAAACAACTATTGGCCCCTTCTGTTCAAGGGAGACTGCAATGTTGCCACCCAAGCTTGCCAAAAGCTGTAGCAGGGCCGTAGTGTGGCTAAAATCTCTACTAGATGGCACCTCAATCGCATTCTCCAACGAATTAACAACAACATAAAAGAAGCAAAAGGAGTTTTGGTTCAAGCGGACAGACCAAAGGCCAACAAAATGGTTGACTACCTGGCCAACCAGGGGGTAATCACCCAGGATTGACTCATGTCTCAGGAGTGGAATTCTTTCGAATCACCCAAAATCAAGAATATGGGTGCCATAATCAATATCAATGACCTGCAAGAGGAAAGTGTTATATCGTAGTAGCCCAATTAGCTTTTCTGTTATGACAGAGTACTCATTTGAAGATTTATCTCGTTCTCTGAGCATAGGTCAATCCTAGATCAGATCTCCTTGGCCCATTCCCCTGCCCTGCAATGACATGATGATGATGATGATGATATGTCGGCTCCTCTGGGTTTGTAATCTTCTGTTTCTATCTTGTTTTGGCCTGCTCATTAGGGTTTTTGTTGCGTCGATCACGTGTGCTCATAGTTGGAATACTGCCCTTGCTATCGGTCTCCCCACCCAGATTCTCTTCCTTTGTTTCCTTTTTCCCTGGGTGTGGGATTGATTTTGCGTTTGTGCTAGTCTTTGGAAAGTGCCTCGTTGGTCTCTTTGTAATTATATTTCTCTGTTTTTAATGTGAATAGTAACTCCCAATTTACAAAAAAAAAAGGACCAAATTGGTCACTCCCATTTCATATTTCCTCTGATGCCTCAGATATTGCTATAGGTGCAGCTTTAGGACAAGAAGAAGACAAACAATCTTATGTTATTTATTTCATTAGTAAAAACTTGTCACCCGATGAACTCAATTATACGGTTACTAAGAAAGAGTTTTTAGCTGTAATTTTTTCCATTAATAAATTCAAACATTATATTACAGGATATGAAGTTTTTTTACATACTGACCATTCTGCTATAATCTATTTGATGAATAAACCATTAACTAGTGGTAGAGTGACTAGGTGGTTCCTATTATTACAGGAATATAATATTACCATTGTTGATAGATCAGGAAAGTCAAAGGTAGTAGCACATTAGCTTTTAGGATTAAATAATCTTGGTGAAGCGATTCCTGTTGATGATGATTTTCCTAGTGAACATCTTTTTTCTGTGTCATTAAAATCTCCATGGTTTTCTACCATAGCTAACTATTTAGTCACCGAAAAATTACCACCTCACTTCTCTGCTCATGAAAAGTGGAATATCATTCAGAGAAGTGCTGCATATTCCTGGATCCAAGGAGACCTCTTTTACACCAGGGAAGATCTCATTATCCCTAGATGTGTAAGAGAGGAAGAGGTGTTTGATATCTTAAAATCTGCCCATAATTAACCTTGTGGGGGTCACTTCGCTAATAAGCGGATTGCATACAAAGTGTTATGAGCTGGCTATTTTTGGCCTTCCTTGTTCAAGGATGCCAAACAATATGTCAAGCGATGTGATAGATGTCAATGAAAATGCTAGCCTAATCAAACCAATGAAATGCCTTTATGTCCTCAGGTTATGATTGAGCCTTTTATAAAATGGGCCATTGATTTCGTAGAACCAATAAATCCTACATCATCAAATAAAAAGCATATTTTAGTTTGTACAGATTTTGTTACAAAATGGGTAGAAGCTAAAGTTGTTTCTTTTGCTACTGAAAGAGTTGTTGTTGATTTTATTTTTACTGAAACCTTTACTAGATTTGGTGTTCCTAGAGAAATTGTTTCTGACAATGGATCATAGTTTATTTCTAGTCTAGTACAGGGTGTGATGGAGCAGTACAAAATACGGCATAGGAAATCTACATTGTATCACCCACAAGTAAATGGTTAGGTGGAGTCCATGAATAAGGTGATTGAGTCCATCCTCACAAAGATGGTAAACATGCACATAAAGGATTGGGCTGACAAATTATCGGAAGCATTATGGGCCTATCGAACCACTTGGAGAAACAACACAAGACACACACCATATGAGATAGTGTACGGGAAACAAGTCCTCTTGCCTATCAAATTCCAGATCAAGAATTTTAGGACTATAGTCCAATTGGGACTAGATATCTTTGAAGCACAACAGCAACACCTTCCACAATTAAATGAGTTAGATGAAATCCAAAGGGATGTTGTTCAGCAGAACATCTTGGTTCAACGGTAGTGCAAGAAGTGGCATGACAAGTCCATTCAGAAGAAGTAGTTCCAACCAGGTGATTAGGTACTCCTTTATGATTTGAGATTCAAACATTTTAAAGGAAAATTCCATACGTGCTGGATGGGACCCTATGAGGTGGTCAAAGTGTTCAAAAATGGAGTGGTGGAAATCAAAACTATTGATGGACATAATTTTGTGTTCCTAGTAAACATGCATAGATTGAAGGTATATTTTTAGCCCCTTACTAAAGGAGATTTTATGCAGCAAGTCCAACAACCATTTGAAAAGGAGTTGGTAGGTGGTAACGCCAACCTATTGAAGAATTTATTCCTTCTTGTACTTAAGAAAAAAAAATCAAAGAAAAATAAAAATAAAAAGTATAAAAAGACAAAAGTTCTTGTAATTATGAAAATCAATTCACTGACATGATTAAAGAAGGATCAACCTGAAAACTAGCATGCTGGAAGGAAGATCAAAGTTTTAATAAAAGGGGAATGTTACTTGATTTTTAGATATGTTGGTTGCCACCAAGAAGAAGCAGGTTCACAAAATCAAGCACTTACCCAAGTTTGGGGTAACTAGCATGGACATTTTTATCCAAGTAAATGCTTACTTCCTGCTGCAGTTATTTTTTCCTACACCAGTGCAGGCAGATTTCAAGGTAAAAATGTTGTCTTTCTTTTATTTCCCATTTTGAAATTTCCCACTAGTTTCTTTTCTAACTTCGCTAATGAATTACCTTCCTCTTTCTTCCGAGAAAATACCCTTACTCGATTTTGTAAAATCCCTCTTTTCCCTTGAATTTTTTTCACATCCCATTTCATTTATCCCTCTTGGTAATATTATTTTTGGAATCCCTGTTGTAATATTCCTTCCCATTCTAAAATTTTTACCCCTTTCCCAATTCTTTATTGCCTCATAAATTGATTGCATAATTTGATGCAGTCAATCTAGAATGCATGTTCGAGAAACACCAAAGGATGGAAAATAAATTTTCCTTGTACAATGAGGCAACATTTTTTTAAGTCCAGCTACAAATGTATGTCCTATCAGATTCTCTGTTTGGTAGAAGTATCTGGTGCAAGCACAACATAATGAAAGCACAGTAGTGTAAGCAGGTTTGGTGCAGAAACACAGTTGAATGTGAATGCAATTTACATAGTCCTGGAGTGGTTTATCAAGAATATTTATGGGCATTTTCTTTCTTGCACATGTGTTAATCTGGTATCTCATTCCATTTTTTAATTGATGCTTTGTTTCATTATTTACTAATCTGGGAACAAATCTTTAAAGTGCAAGATGTGTAAGGTTTGAAATCTAATCTTTTTAATAAGTGCTAAAGTATGTCTGATTGAATTATGATGCTGATTGTGGGATGGTACTACTGTCCGATAACTTGTATTCACCCTCCTTGACATAATTCTGCATTGCCTAACCATTATTATCTTACCAGTAATCCAATCATTGTAGTTGTTGCACCGCCACCGCCTATACCGCCATTGCATCCAATCATTACGATTCATCCATAGCGAGCTAAGACGAATCAACACCTGATATGGGGGGGTTGTTCCATCATAGCCGGGTGAGTAGGTCTGAAAAGATGAAGGGTGATAAACCTCTGGCATAAAACTCTCGGCGAACATTGGAGTCACTCATAAATTCCTTCAAAGGTGTGATCAGAGAAGTGGAGTGTGGTTCAAAATGGCACCTGTGAGGAGTGAACCGCTATCTTTGCAGGAAATTGAACAAACTGCCAAGTACAGGAATAGTCTTGCACTATTGCAATAATCTGGGTTCCTGCCTTTCCTACAAAAGTTTGACAGGTTTGACATGGTAGTGGTATTAGAGTTCGCAAGGACGTTCAAAGAAGGTTGAGTCAAGGTCGGGTCCTTAAAATTTAAAATTGCAGAGGAGTTCATTGCATAAGGCACATGCTTGGCACTTACAGGGGAGTGCTGGTTTAAAAAGGAGTAGCTTGTGAAGAATCATTGGCACTGGTTCGTGGTTGACAAGAATATTAAGGTTGATTGGAGAAAGGGACTTCCACAGACTGCCATGGTTGGGAAGTGGTGAGACCTACTGTTTATATTATAGAAGTTTGTAACTGGTGAAGGATGCTATACATTGGCATTTGTATATCACCTTCGATTGTTGTTGCATTTCGAGGCAAGAAAATTTATTAATTTTCCTCACTTCTTACTCAGGAACCTTAAGAAGATGGCGAAAAACATGTAGATTGGAAATGCAAGCCAGGTTGCAAATAGGCTCTGCCATCATGGGCTTATTACGATTCTGGTCAAGAAGAAGTTAGAAGAAAAGGGGATAATGTGGGAAGCGTTTCTGAAAGAATTCCAAGCAAGGGGTGTAGAAGTGTCTGCTAGCACGAGTTCAAGTAAGAAGAGAAAGGTGGAGACATTGTCTCCTGCCAAGTGGCAAGGTAAAAGTTCACTAGTCTAAGTAGAGAAGAGGGGCGTTGAGAGCACTCCACCCTCGGAAAAGAAGAGGAAGACCAGAACCTTAGTGAGGAGGAAGATTTTCACCCAAGGGATGAACCAATTGATTTCTCCAATCGTAATCGATGAATCACCCTAATTTTCCCCCAGAGTTCATAATCTATCTGCATTTGTAGATGCAGTGGCACACAGTTAGGAAGATGAGGAGAATGCAGAAGATGACATCCTGTTGTCAACATTTGTCAGCAGGCTAAGGAGTAGAAAGACGATGTTGATACTACATACTAGTGAATTCTAAGCAGAGGAGAATGAAGGGGAACAACATGCAAAGTTTCTTGGTAATTTCAGCGAACCAGATGTAGAGACCCTTAATGATTTCAAGGAGTAGGGTATTGAAGACCTTGCGGTTTTAGAAGGATAGGGTATTGAAGACCCTGTTTTTTTATAAGGTCATGGTATTGAAGACCCTACAGTGTTAGAAGTTCAGGTATTGAAGACCCTGCAGTGCTAGAAGGACATGGTACTAAAGACCCTGCAGTTGTAGAAGATCGGGGAACCGAAACTCCTACTCATTTGGAAAGATAGGGTGTTGAATCCCTTGAGAAACTGGAAGAACAAGGTGTTAATAGCCCTGAAGAATTGAGTACACAAGGTACTGAAACCCTTGGCATGGAAATTGGTGAGGGCATCAAAACCCTCAATGACGACAAAACCCTGAGTATAGAAACCCTCAGTAACGTCATAAGGAAAACATTCGACAGTCTTGAGCTTGATGATGATGGAACTTGTTTTGAGTCCATGGAAGAGAAGGAATTCACACCCAAAGATCTTAGCACAACATCTTCCACTCTCTTCCTCAATAGCAGAATATTAGATCTAAAGCAACAAGTCTGATGAGCCTAGGTATTGCAGCAAGAATGCTGCAACTCCCAGGGCTACCAACTTTACTTATTGACCTCGGATTCATACAAACTTGGAGGTGACAGTGTTATATGCACAAGTAGAAGTGAAGGTATTGCATGTCGACACTGCTCATTTGGCAAGGGACCCCAGGGGTTCCAAGCCAAACTTTTATAGGGTCAGAAAAATCTTGATTTTAATGGAAGAAGAGAAAATCTATTCTAAGGGAGAGCTACTCTACTACAGTAATGAAGAAAACAATCATGTAATGCTAAACTTGCACCAAACCCTATCTAACAAATTAAAAGACTATGCTAAGTATAATTACTAGGTCAATCACTAATCAAATGCTAATTCTCTAAGTTACAATAGTAAAAGCATCAAAACTAGACTAAGGGGTAAGCAAATGAAACTAAGCTAAGTCTGTATTTAAGTGGAAGAGCAGTGAGAGATCAAAATTGGTCAAAACAAGACGTAATGAGCAATAGTGCATAAGAGTCATTGGATCAAGTGGGTGAAAGGTAAATGAACGGCTGAGATCGAATTGCAGGAGGGTACGTAGATAGATGGGCGAACAAGGTTAACTGGAGATGGATAGATAGGATTAATCGACAAATTGATGGTAGAGATTAGATCGTTGGCAAAAGAAACGTGCAGAAATGGTAGCGGGTTTGTGGAAGTGGTAAGCTGTATTTCGCGTGCCCTCAAAACCATAAGTTGTATTATGAGATTTCACACAATTAGCTTTACCAAGTGACATGTAGCATGAGAAAACCACTTTTCTCGCGTGCTCTCGCCCGATGACGGTCATGCAAGTGTCCGTGTGAGATTGCGCGACAACCATTGGATCAGGCATGGCTGATCAACATTTTAGATTGGCCAAGCTAGTTGGTGATTGGGTGAAGCAACAACCGTCAGATCAAGAGACACATTGATGGTGGAGATTAACGTGGGAGAAGGAAACATGCAGAAATGAAGGAGCAAGTTTAGAGGGTGGTAAGTTGTTTATCGTGTGCCCTCAAAACTGTAAGCAGTTTTCTAAAATTTTATGTGATTAGCTTCCCCGAATGACACGTAGCATGGGAAAACCACTCTTATCGTGTGCCTTGAGGAAGATAACAATCGAACATAAATCTATGTGATATTGCACAATAGTCATCGGATCTGGCGAGGCAGATCAACGGTGGAGATTTGACCGAGCTAGTTGGTGAGTGGAGGAGCGATAGTCGTCGGATTAGATAAGGTAGATCAATGATGAGGATTTAAAGTGCATAAAGTCAGCATTGAAAATGATTTGGGCGATGATTGGTCAGGGTTTTTTGTGTAAGTCAATCTACAGGTAAAAACCAATTACAACGTGAATTAACAGCTTCCGCCCAGGTGTTTCATGCTGAAGGAGAATGACCATATGAGTGAGGTCTTAGATAGAGGGTGAACGAACAGATGACTATGAAATGAATGAATGACCATGAAATGAACCATGTAACTTCATCAAACAACAAACCATGCAAAACTGAACTCTGTGTTTTTGGGGTTGCTGCAGGGTTTCTTTCTCATGTCGTGGTCCCAGAGGGAGGAGGCGAGGCTAAGACACCTATGGACAACCTTATGAATCTTCTCTTTGCTAACCCGTTAATTGAATGAAAGCATAAATGATCTACTCTACACTACTGCAATGCGACTGCAACTGTTTAAGCAAATGAACAGTTAAACAATAAACCTTTGTAATGGAAATGCAACTACTTAAACAAATAACCAGTTAAACCATGAATCATCTACTCTATACTATGGTGATTAAAATGCAAGTACTTAAGCAAATAAACAACTAAACCATGAAGCTATGTTGGTGCTATAATGGAAAATAACTACTTAAGCAAATGAACAGGAAACCATGAATCTATAATACTGTTGTAATGAAGATGCATCTAATTAAGCAAATGAACAGAAAATAGGAATCTGTGTTAGCATAACAATACAATAAAGGGGATATTTGGATGCTAGGGTGAGTCCCTAACACAAGAGCTTCAACCCTCTAAGTTAACTCAGTGCTAGCTCAAAATAAAACTCATCTTCATTATAAATCAAAAACTGTTACAAGACTTGCAACTTGAAAACAAAGTAGAGTTCTACAATGAGAAGTCCGAATTCTTGATAACTCTTGGTGACTACTGATGACTAATAAAACTAAGGTCCTAAGCCTCTCTACTTATGCATTTGAAGTCTCCAATGACTTATTTCAAAATTAGGGGGACACAACTCCCAATTCAATGATAAACTCGTGCTTTCCCTTTCACTAGCTCGACTGCCTTCTAGTAGGGAGGCTTGGTTCCCAGCTCAAGATAAACTCATACTTTCACTCGCTGGTTGCCTTCTAGTACACATGATTTGGCTTGTTTTGCACTCTCACTTGCTTGGCTACCTTCTAGTACTCCTGATTTGGCTATTTTCATGTTCACTTGCTTGGTTGCCTTCTAAAACGGGGGTTGTTTGTACTTTCAGCTGATGGAGGGATATTTGAAGGGAGGGGCAATAAATGAGGAGGATTTACCTCCTGTAATTCCTATCCCTTGTCCCACTTGAGTTTTTACCAAGGTATTTACCATAGTTCCTTTCTTTTATCCTTTATTCCTGCATTACATGCACATTAGACCACAAAGCAAAATATCCAACTCTACTCATATCATAAACAAATATAATCAAAAGTATGCAATAAGTTGTGAGAATAGTTGGTTTGACTAAGCTAGGAGGTGAATTAACATCAATTAAGGCCCATATAATTACTCAACGATGAGGCTCATCATCACCCCCTACTGAAAGTGTTGCTCATCCTCTGAGCAACTTAGTGGCTTTGGTGGCCTCTTTGACATATCATGCTTATACTGTGCTCTCTACTTCTTGTTCATAGAAGATTTCTTTCCTTTCTACTTATTCCCACTGATATTCTCTAATCTTCAAGCTATGCGGTAGTGTTTTCCACCTCCTTATGCAGGCATGTATACTATCATTTCCGGGCAACCTAAACATGTCCTCAAAATGTGACATTGCTTGCCCTTGAGCAACAAGATATCGAGTGCCAGCTAAGGATTATTTACAATTAGATTATGGTTCCTGATTAGGGCCATGGGATTTGATTGTTCAACTGCCTCTCTATCCCTAAAGTGACTTAATTGTTTTGTTTCTTACTGCTCTTTCTTGTTCTAAAATGTAGATGGGTTTGCCTCCTTCTTTTCCTTTTTTCTTGACTAGTGTGCTGAGAGCAGTGATGGCAGCTACTGCCTTCTACTCAGGGACCTTTAGAGACACCCTAGGTGACTCCTCCTTTTGTTCTTCCCCTTCTGTTTCAATGCCTTCTTCCTATCTGTTTTTTCTTTCTCATCTCTATCAGTTTCTTGCTTCATCTCCTCCTCTGTTTCAATGCCTTCTTTCCCTTTTTTTTCAGCATCATCCTTTGTATTAGTTCCTTCTTCATCCATATCATCCCCATCTAGCTCTATATCTTATTCTTCTTGTTTTTCCTCCTCCTTGCTGACAGAAGGACTAACATCATAGATGAGGGTTTTGATGTTATCTTCTACTGGTAAATCTCAGAAGACTGACCATGTTATAGGGATATTGAGGTTTTGGAGGGCATCCTTAATAAGGATTCTGGTCAACCCATGGTGAACTAACTATTGGGAATTTCTTGTCTTTTCTTTGTTGCTGGAGTCTAGGAGTGATTGCATTAGAAAATAGGTTATCTTGAGTCTTTGGTGAACTGGTGTTTCTACCCCAAATCTTAATTCTTCAAGCTCTCTAAAATGGTAGCCATAAACAATATTGTATCTACCCTCACATGAGATATACGTAATGAGCATCTTTCTTGTGAGGCTTGAAGAGGAAATAAGAAAATTATTTGAGAAAAAAAGAGAGAGTTTCCTGTGTATGTAATCCACTAGCTTTCTAGAGGAAACTGGCCACCTTTTTATTTACAAACCAACTACCTCTTAACCTTTACAACTTTTGATCAAATGATGCATATGAGTGAGTGAGAAGGATACTTACCCATGGCCTTAATTCCATGCCACATTAGTCAAAGATTAGAGGTGTTGCTGATAGTCATTATTCTGCCTCCTCTACTATCTGCCGATGGTTTCTTGACTCCAAATCTGATGCCGTTGTTGTTGCTGTATGATCATCTTTCTTCCTCCTATATTTTCTACTAATGGTGTTTGTGACTACATATCTGATGTTGTTGAATGGACAGAGGGAGTAGGAGTGTGTGTGGAAGCATGGATGAGGTGAGGGGTTAGATCATGTCTAGAATGAATTTTGGGGATCTAACTAATCTACCAATGAGGGGATCCTGTAGAAAACACAATTTTCACATGAATTGGAGCAATGAAGTGAAAAAAAAATGGAATTTATGGAGGGATGCATGGTATGGAGTGGAGGAGATGAAGATATGTGAAGCAGGGCTCCCTTTGGATCTTCTCTTTGCTCCCTGATTCTCTTTCTCATCCTCCTGCAAATAACAATTATGTTTTTCTTTCTCTTATATATATAATATATATATATATTATTATATATATATATATATATATATCATATATATTATATATATATATATATATATATATATATATATATATATTATATAATATATTTTTTTAAACACCTAAGTTGTCTCAGAGAGGTTTTCACCCTAGATATTTGCCCTATGCACCTCAAGTAAGGTTTTCACCAAGGGATCTTCTTTTTCTTTCCATGTTTCTCATCCTTGGGCCACCTCATGGAGGTTTTCACCTGAATCCTTATTCTGTTTTCTTTCTTTTTCACTGACCTGATGAGGGAGGAGCTGAAACTAGCTACACCATAATCATTGTATTATTGATACTGTCAATGAACTATTGTTTAGATAGAGGCCTCTTGTACTTTTTCAATCTATGTCCATTAACTAGTAATGGAATGGCTTCTTCATATATAGTTTTGATATGCACCGAACCATTGTCATGGAATCTTTCCACCACATAAGGTCTGAGCCATCTTGGCCTTAGATTTCCCTTGAAGTCTTTATACTTGGAGTCATATAATAGTACCCAGTCTCCTTCTTGAAATTTCTTCTCCTTAATATGCTTGTCATGCCAGATTTCCTTTGAAGCTAAACTATCTTTGTATGGAGGAGGACCTGCATTTTGAATTCATCCAAGCCATTCAAATGGAATAGTATTTCTTTCTGTGCATGACTGAGATCCAAATCTAGTTGGGTTGCCATCTTAAGTGTATTATAGCCAAATTAAATGGAAAATAAAGCCTTTTTCCCATAGACCAGCTCATAGGGTGTAAATCCAGTGATGGTTTTCCATGTCGTATTATAGGCCCAGGTGGCCTCAACTAGTCTTTCTTCCCAATCCTTTCTGTTGTTGTTCACTACCTTGGTTAGGATGTTCTTTAGTGCTCTATTGGTCACCTCCACTTTCTCATTAGCCTGTGGATGATAAGGAGTGGAGCTCCTCTACTTAATTTTGTGATGTTTGAGAAGTTCTTCAATCATGCTGGAGGTAAACTAACTACCTTGGTTTGTGACTAGCTCTCTAGGGTACCCAAATTTGTAGAATATATTCTCCCTTAGGAACAAAACCACCTTCTCTTCTGTTGCTACCTTAATTACCTTGGTTTCAGCCCACTTAGTCAAGTAATCAGTGCACACAATAATGTGTTGTTTTTCTTTGAAGGAGGATTGATAGGCCCAATGAAGTCCATGCCCCACTTGTCAAATGGCTCGAAAGTCACTTGAGGTTGTAGGGGAATTTAATATCTTGGAGTAGGCTTTCCCATCCTATGGAACCGATCACACTGACTAATGTAATTTTTCACATCCTGATGAAGATTAGGCCAATAATAACCTGCTTGTAGCACTTTGAATGTTGTCCTCTTTGCTACAAAGTGACCTCCACAAGGCCCATCATGAAAGGTTAGAAGATGTCAAAAAATTCCTCTTCCCTGACACACCTTCTTAAGATCTGATTTGGGCCAAGTTTGAACAGATTTCCCCTAATCCAGGTGAAGGGGGCATTTTTCCTAATTATCTTGCTCTTTTCTCTAGAGGGCAGGTTTGGTGGGAACTGTGCTGATACCAAATAATTTGCTATATCAGCAAACCATGGGGAGAGCACTGAAATAGCAAACAAATGCTTGTCTAGTAACTGATCATCCACCATTCCTTCTTCACCAGCAGGTAGATTCATCCTAGATAGAAAGTCAGCAACTACATTCACCTTTCCAAGCTTATCAACAATAGTTAGATCAAACCGTTGTAATAAAAGTAACCATATTATGATTCTAGAATTTACATTTGGTTTGTTCATTAAATATTTAATTGCAACATGATTAGTATGCGCAAATGTTTGATAGCCTATAATGTAATGCCTAAACTTGTTCAATGAATGCACAATATCCAAGAGTTCTTTTTCGGTCACAGTATAATTTAACTCAGCGTTTGACATGTTTTTACTGGTAAAATAGATGGCATGGGGAAATTTCTCCTCTAACTGACCTAAGGTTGCTCCTATGGGTTTGTGTGAGGCATTAGCATGACTATGAAAAGGGAGGGCCCATTTTGGGCCTCTTAGAATTGTTTTAGTGGTTAACTTCCCCTTTAGAATGTCTAAGGCCTCTTGACAGCTCTTTGACCATATAAATTCAGAATCTTTGGCCAACAACCCAAGCAAAGGAGAGGCCAACTTGGTGAAGTCCTTTATGAACCTTATGTAGTATACAACTAACCCTAAGAAACTCCTGACATCTCTCTACTTTTGTGGAGGTGGGACCCTTTAGATGATGGCTATTTTGTTTGGGTCCACCTGTAGTCCTTGCTGAGATATGGAATGACCGCACAGTCCCTTGAGTCATTAAGAATTCACATTTTTCTGGACTAAGAGATAGGTTCATTTCAATGCATTTGCGTAATACTTTTCCTAGGTTAGTTAGGGCTTCCTGAAAATCACAGTCATAACGTGTAAAATCATCCATATAGAGCTCTACAGCATCATGTACTAATTCAACAAAAATACCCAAGACTACTCTCTGGGAAGTGGTCGGAGCATTGCATAAAAATAAAGGAAGGACCCTATAGGAAAAAGTACCCCAAGGACAGGTGAATGTGGTTTTATCCTAGCCTTCTGGGCAGATTTGGATTTGGTTGTACCCACTAAATCGATCTACGAAACAAAAGAACTTCTTCCCTGCCATGCCATCTAGCACTTGGTTAATGAAGGGTAGGGGAAAATGATCCTTCTTTGTGGCTTTGTTCAACTCCCTATAATCGACACAAATCCTCCACTGACCATTCTTCTTGGGAACTAACACTAAACGAGAGACCCACTCACTGTCAGAGATAGGGTAAATGAATCCTGCATCTAACAATTTTTGTAGGTCTTCTTTGACTATGTCTTTATGGGTTGGATTCATTCTCCTTTGTGATTGCCTGACTAGCCTGCAACCTTACTTGATGTATATGTGGTGAGTACACACTGAGGGGTGTACTCTGTTCATTTCCTTGTAGCTCCAAGCGAAGGCTTCTAGGTTTTCTTTCAACATATTACATAGCTTTCCTCTTCAAGAGCATACAGAGATGGGTTGATTTTCAAAGTTTTCTCTTAGCCAAATTCTATGGGTTTGACTCAGAGTGGTTTGGAATTGGCCAAGCATAAGTCAATTTGATGATTGTTCAGTGCTTCCATTACTTATTATTCTAATTTTAATGAACTAGGAGTTGGACTTTGGAGCAGGTGTTCAATTAAGTCATCCTCCTCTTGTTGTCATCCTCCTATGATTGCTTCCAAAGAATAAATTTGGGCAGAATGAAGCCCATCTTCTTCCTCCTCCTCCAACCATAAAGGTAAATCATGTTCTAGGGAGGGTTGAGTACGAGGGTATAAGACTAATTGTTTGGACATATGCCCATTCTTGATGGTCATATTCCCAGCTCTATATCTAATGTAGGCATCAGTTGTGGCCAACCATGGCCTCCCAAGGATGAGAGGGTAACTAGTAAGCTTAGCCTTAGGCTGGAGAACTAGGAAATCTATAGGGTACTCCCAAGAGTCAATGGTCACCATCACATCCTCCATAATTCCCTCAGGGGTGACTGTGGAAGGGTCTACAAGTTGTAGAACTATTGTGGTCTTCCTTAATGACCCTTGGAGGTTAAGCTTGAGCATGGTTTCCCTTGTCATCACATTAATGGTAGCCCCAAGATCAATAAGAGTGTGTGGGACAATGGCGCCATTGATGTGCACATCTACTATAGGGCTTCCAAGGTTTAAGTATTTTGGACATATTACCTGCCCCAACATTAAGTCATATAACTTCCCAATGACATTAATGGTAAGGGAATCCATTTTTCTTATTCCTAGATGCTTGAAGCACTTCTCCTTAATTAACTTATTGTAGATAGGAACATCTTTGATTGCCTGGAGAAGGGGGATCTTTACACATAGATTCTTCAATTATCCTAGAAGTTCAGTTTCTTCTGGGGTAGGCTAGAGTGGTTGGGCTAATATTTCAGGAAAGGGTGGATTTTCTTTAAGGTTTCTTTCCTCTCTTTCTTCCTCAACCTCCCTATGTGAAAAGGGAGGTTGGTTATCTGGGATAATTCTCCTAGATCTTAGGATGATCTCTTGGATTTATACAATGTAAGTTGGGTACGATGTCTCTCCACTGTATCCTTGTTGAGCCTACCTATTGTTTGGGTTTGGTTTTGTCTGGGCAGACATCTGGGATTGCTTAGGTTGAGCAGAGTGCAATAGTTGTGGTTGGGTAGGTGGTGGAGGCAATAGAGCTAGAACATTGTTGAATTGGGGCCTCCACCCATGGGGTGGGGCATTCCATTGATGTTGTGGTTGAATGTAAGGTTGAAATGACCGAATGGTTGGCTGGGAATGATACTAAGGTGCATAGGACCAAGGAGGGGGTGTAGACTAGAAAGGATGAGTAGGGGGTCCCCAAGAAAGTATAGTTGTGGTTTGGTTGGGTCTGTAATATGCATGGGATGATCCTTGCATACCCTGCTAGTACGGTCTAGGCCCAGAAGGTCTCCTTTGGTTGATGTAGTAAAGTTGCTCAGTGACCCATTCAGCTCCTTGATATACAACTTTGAGTCCAGGTAAACAAGGGCACTTGTCTGTGGAGTGGTTTTCTTCATAGACTAAGCAAATCTCAATACAATTCAATGGGAATTCCTTCCTAGGATGCCTCCTGGTGCATCTAGGACAAAAGATGGCCAAGGCTCTCTCTGCTTCCTCTTGATTCCTTTTGATATTCATGGTATCCAATTGAAAGGCAAGGGTTTGTAGCATCTCACTTTTGAAGTCCTCCAACATATTTCCAATTTCACCCTTGATGGATGAGTTGGAAGATGATGTACTAGTCATAGGTTGACTACTCCTACCATTTTTCCTAGTTTCCATAGAATGGTTTCTAAATATAGTCTTGATATCCTCATAGGGTAGTTGGTAGATATCTCTTCCTGCTAACAAATGTAAGGTATCTAGGATATCCTCCCGTACTCCTCTAAGCAGGACCAACTTTAGTGACTCAGGGTCAAGTGTGCACTTGGCCCTTTTGTAACTGAGCTGGAATCTATCTTCATAGTCTTCTAAGGATTCATCCTAGCCTATGGTCATCCTAAAAATCTCTTCTTTAGTCTCCTTTCACCTATAGTAATCCCTATATTTGTTGTTAAAGGCCTATTGAATCTGAGCCCAAGTTGTGATGTTATCTCCAGGTGAACCCATGAACCAGTGCAATGTTGCATCCTTGAGGGTAGATGGAAACAGTTTTAACTTTTTCTCATCCTCTGTATAGTCACAGGTTTGGCATATAACAACAAGATCAAACAGGAAAGTTTCAGGGTCCTCTGTGGTCAAGCCACGGAAATGAGGTAGAGAAAAGGGTATTATATTCTTCATTTTAGTGTCCCCATTGGTTTCCCTAATGGGTAAGGCACCGCCAATTCTCTCTCTATCTCCTCTGTCATCTTGGCTTTTAGCCATTGGTTGAATAAGAATGGGTTCTTCCTCTTCTTCTTCCCCTATAGGTTCTTCAAATATGTCAAGTTTCTCACCTAAAGGTTCTTCCAATTCACAATCATCGAAGAAGAGAGAAGGTTGACTGTTGGATGTAGTGGGGGTATTTGGCAAGAATTTTCCTGAATTATCCCTATTTCTATGAGGCATGAAAGGAAATGTTTTTGGGTTGGTTTTTGTAAGATTTTATTTAAAGTTGGAAAGTACTTTGCAGAATGGAAATTTCTAATTAAATGAAAAACTACTAACAGAATGGAAACTACTCGCAGAATGAAATTGTTGATTGAATGGAAAGACTTCTGACAGAAAGAAAACTACTTGCAGAATGAAAGTGTTGATTGAATGGAAAGACTTTTGATAGAAATAAAACTACTTGCATAATGAAATTGCTTAATTGAATGAAATACTACTAATAAAAAGGAAATTACTTGCTGAATTAAAATTGTTGATTGTAGAATGGAAAGGAAAGCAAGTAAACGACAAATGAAGGAAATAAACTAGATTATTTTTGTAGAAATAAACTAATGGAAGAAATTGAAGACTAGAAGTAGAAGAAAAGAAAGTCAGAGAATAGAAATAGAAGGAGCAATAATTCACATCCTCCTCTGACACCTCCCTGACAACAGCGCCAAAAAGTGATGAGTCTAGGTATTGTAGCAAGAATGTTGCAACTCCTAGGGCTACCAGCTTTACTTATCAACCAGGGGTTCGTACAAACTTAGAGGTGACAGTGTTATATGCACAAGTAAAAGTGAAGGTACTACCTATTGTCACTACTCATCTGGCAAGAGACCCCAAGGGTTCCAAGCCAGACTTCTATTTGGTCAGAAGAAGCTTGATTTTGATGGAAGAAAATAAAATCTATTCTAAGGGAGACCTACTCTACTACAGTAATAAAAAAATTATGTAATGCTAAACTCACACTAGACCCTAGCTAACCAAATAAACAACTATGCTAAGCAGAATTACTAGATCAATCACTAATCTAATGCTAATTCTCTAAGTTACAGAAGTAAAAGAATCAAAACTAGACTAAGGGGTAAGCAAAGGAAACTAAGCTAAGTTCTTGTTTAAGCAGAAGAGCAGTGGGAGATCAAAATTGGTCAAAAGAGGACGTAATGAGAAATAGTGCATAAGAGTCATTGGATTAGGTCGGTGAAAGGTAAATGAACGGCTGAGATCGGATCGCAGGAGGGTATGTAGATAGATGGGTGAACAGGGTTAACTGGAGATGGACGGGCATGATTAATCAGTAGATGGATAGTGGAGATTAGATCGTGAGAAAAAGAAACGTGCAAAAATGGTGGCGGGTTTGCGAAGGTGGTAAGCTGTATTTCGCGTGCCCTAAAAACCATAAGTTGTATTTTGAGATTTCATGTGATTAGCTTTACCGAGCAACACGTAGCACAAGAAAACCACTTTTCTCGCATGCTCTTGGCTGGATAACATTCATGCAAGTGTCCGCGAAAGATTACGCAAAAACCGTTGGATCAGGCAGAGTTGATCAACAATGGAGATCAGCCAAGCTAGTTGGCGATCAGGTGAAGTGACGACCTTCAAATCGAGAGACAGATCGACAGTGGAGATTAAAGCGGGAGAAGAAAATGTGCAGAAATGACAGAGTGGGTTTAAAGGGCGGTAAGCTGTTTATTGCGTGCCCTCAAAGCTGTAAGCAGTTTTCTAAAATTTTACGTGATTAGCCTCCCCAGGTGACATGTAGCATGGGTAAACCACTCTTATCGCATGGCCTCAGGCAGATAACGATCAGACAAAAATCTACACGATGTTGCGCAATAGTTGTCGAATCAGGCAAGGTAGATCAATGATGGGGATTCAGAGTGCATAAAGTCAGCATTGAAAATGAGTTGAGTAGTGATTGGTCAGGTTTTTCTGTGTAAGGAAATCTATGGGTAAAAATGGATTACAATGTGAATTAACAAATTCCACTCAGGCATTTCATGTTGAAGGAGAATGGGCGTATGAGTGAGGTCTTAGACAGAGCATGAAGGAACAGATTACCAAGAAATGGATGAATCACCATGAAATGAACCATGTAACTGCATCAAACAACAAACCATGCAAAACTGACCTTTGTGTTTTTGGGCTTGCTACAGGGTTTCTTCCTCATGTCATGGTCCCAGAGGGAGAAGGTGAGGCCAAGACACCTGTGGACAACCTTATGAATCTTCTCTTTGCTAACCTATTAATTGAATGAAAGCATAAATGATCTACTCTGCACTAGTGTAATGCGACTGCAACTATTTAAGCAAATGAACAGTTAAACAATAAACCTCTGTAATGGAAACACAACTAATTAAAAAAATAACCAGTTAAACCATGAATCATCTACTCTATATTATGGTGATGAAAATGCAACTACTTAAGAAAATAAACAACTAAACCATGAAGCTATGTTGGTGCTGTAATTAAAAAGAACTACTTAAGAAAATGAATAGGAAACCATGAATCTGTATTACTGTTGTAATGAGATGCATCTAATTAAGAAAATGAACAGAAAACAAGAATCTATGCTAGCATAACAATACAATAAAGAGTAGCCTTGGCTTCTAGGGTAGGGCCCTAACCCAAGAGGTTTAGCCCTCTGAGTTAACTTAGTGCTGGCTCAAAACAAAACTCATCTTCATTATAAATCAAAAACTGTTACAAGACTTGCAGCTTGAAAACAAAGTAGAGCTCTACAGTGAGAAGTCCAAATTCTTGCTAACTCTTGGTGACTACCGATGACTAAAAAATCTAAGGTCCTAAGCATCTCTACTTATACATCTGAAGTGTCCAACGACTTCTTTCAAAATTAAGGAGGCATAGCTCCCAATTCAATGATAAACTCGTGCTTTCCTTTCACTAGCTCAACTGCCTTCTAGTAGGGAGGCTTGGATCTGAAATCAAGATAAAAACTTACTTTCACTTGCTTGGATCCCTTCTAGTACACATGATTTGGCTTGGTCTGCACTCTCACTTTCTTGGCTACCTTCTAGTACTCCTGATTTGGCTGTTTGCACCTTCACTTGCTTGGCTGCCTTCTAGAAGGGGGGTTGTTTGTACTTTCAGCTGATGGAGGGATATTCGAATGGAGGGGCAGTAAATGAGGAGGATTTACCTCCTGTAATTCCTCTGCCTTGTCCCATTCAATTTTTTACCAAATTCTTTACCATAGTTCCTTGCTTTTATCTTTTATCCCTTCATTTTCCTTGCTTTTATCCTTTATTCCTGCATTACATGCACATTAGACCACAAAGCAAAATATCCAACTCTACTCATCTCATAAACAAAATAAAATTAAAAGTATGTAATAAGATGAGAGAATAGTTGGTTTGACTGAGCTAGGAGGTGAATTAAGGTCAATTAAGGCCCATATAATTACTCAATGATGAGGCTCATCAAAGTCCATTACCTAGAGGCTTTGAACCAGGTCATGAAATAGCAGAGTTGGTAGAAACAGAGCGAGGTGGAGTTACTTGTAGAAGTAAAGAGGCAGAAGTAGTAAGTAAAGGTATGGAAGTATCAGGCTTCCAAATGCTATAGATTCCTCAAGAAGGTGACTAAGCAGCTACGAAAACCCTGAGGCAAGAAGCCAAAGATAATAAAGGTAGGAATAAACATTGAAGTTCAGGACTGAGGAGTTGGTCATTCATTTTTGAAGGTTTTTTGCAGAGGTAAAACGTTTTGTGAGGACACACAATAGCTTAGGGATGGGAGGATGTTGGTATTCTAAATTGCCTTATTTTCTACCCCATTTCCATCAAAATCAACCTCTGTTTTATCTCAATAGAAGACCCTTGTTTCTTGCACCAGTACAAGATAGTTACCCACTCCTGCACATGCTCATATTTTATATTAAGATTTATTACAACACTTTATTAATCATTTTATATGGATTTCATGCCTATTTACATACCTCTTGTAACTCATATTAATTTTCTAAAGTAATCATGGAACTTAGTATTAATTATGAATGAGTATGAATAATGCAGTTAGATTCCTGCACCGCCACGAAGACTGTCCAAGATTTCCGAGAAGCCAAATATTCCACGAGGAAAGTCTCAATCTTTGACTCCAAGTCTAGCTGCTGATGAACTAAAGTAGGATAATAGGTGGTGTGCAATCAGAGAATATTTCCCAAAGTTAGGTTATGGTCAAGTGAAATTCATGTGTAATATAATTGCTAGCCAAGTTTGAAACTTTGGTTTCTAAGTCTGTTTGGCCAAAATGTCTGAACAAGAAATGTTTGTAATTAGTGAAAATGGCTAGAGCCGAAAGGATATATAAGATTAGATCATAGGTAGAAGCTAGCAAACCATCAATTGTAATTTTGTTTTATGTAATCTGGTTATCACCTCAGCTCTTGGGCTGGACTGCTCTGTTATGTATATTTTTCAATCGAGTAATACAAGAGAAATACCATGATTTGCATACACAGTGTCTAATTTATCTTTGATTTATGTTTTAAGTGTTGATCTCTTTCGTTCCTTAGAAGGGGAACGTGCTGGTTGGTTAGGGCCCAGCCAACCTAGCTCATTTACCCCTCTCGCTTTTCTTATTCAGAAAGATGGTGTGGATATTTCATTTGCAACTATGTAATTTTATATTTTTAATCATTATCTTTTAAGTTCCGATTTAAAATATATTTGGTAGCTAATGTGTGAAACGGATCTATGGTTTGAGAGTTAGCTGTGTTTACTTTTTTTATGAAATATCTTTCTTTCATTTCCTTTACTCTCAAATCTCTATTTTAACTTGTTTTAGATCAGATCGTGCAAGGAACTCTTTCTTGCACTAGTGCATGTGATTCCCTGCACTTTGGTTTAATCATTCGTTTGCAGCAAACAATGAATCACTTACCTACATATTATTTCTAGTTATTTCGCAAATGAATGAATCATTAACTTAGTAATTGTCTTCAGTATTAAAAGTACATCTTTAGAGGATCTCGAAGTGGTTGCATAAAATTACCATAAACATAGTATACTTGCAAAGAACATAAGAATTTTGAATGGATTACTAAAGTTAGTTAACACATGCAAAACACCTAGACTATTGTTTGATTCTTTTGAAGTGCTCTTATTTCATGAAGTTTATTTCCTTTTCAAGGTTTAATGAACTGAATAATTTCCTTTTTCATAGATAATTTACTTCAGAACTTCATTTATAGTTTCAATTCTTTTTTAGCACATCTTTCAATCCTTTCGAAAGTAATTTGGAAATTTGTTAAAGGAAGCTCTGCCTCAGTGCAAGAGTTGGTCTCTTGTCATAGAAACATAGTGCTCTAAGCCCTTAGGCTTAGCACACCTTCACTAAGACATAAGTTTGAAGTAAGGAAGGTCAAATATACTTTTACATAGAGATATTGTACCTGCACTAGTGTAAGAAGATTACAACAATGCAAGCATAGGTTGTTTGTGTAGAAGGAAGATTAGGAGGAAGACAAAATTCTCCAAGGGCCCACTTGTCAGAATGTTAGCCATCCATCTAAATATGAACATAGCATTTCATTACAACACATAAGATTGTTTCCATTGTGTGGAATCTCTTTACTTGATTTACATGCAAATTGTCTTTTACATTCTAGCACTAGAGTTTCTTTGGTGTCAATTACGTTTCTGATTGTCATTTGTCTGATTTTGCAAAGAATTTCCTTTAAGAAGTAGCATTAGGAATAGGGAAAGTTCATACCATTTCTATCATTTCTCGTGCTTCATCTCTAAGTTTATGAAACCCTCAGGTTGACAATTAAGTGTTGAGCAATGTTCTCCAGCGCATTTCCTGCACCCAACAGTGCGGTCAGTCAGTAGCATTTTCCTTCCCAAGGTACATATTCATCAGCTCCTGCAATCCCTTCATGGCCTTGCTATCGTGTAGAAGCTTCATATAGGTTTCTAAGAAAGTAGTAATCATGGACAAGTCCATTTCTTCACCTGGCTTCTCCTGACTTCCTGAGGTAGAGGCCTCAGCGAAGCTTTTCTTCGCTTCCATAAACGTTTCACTTGCATGCTCTAGATCAAACTTGGTCTATTTTCTGGCACTTTGTGAACCCACTCACCCTCTTCAGGCTGCTTCCCCTTATCTTCACCAATCATCACTCCACTCCGTAGCACAATATTTACCTTAGGATCTTCCTCGCGAGGCTCATCCCTCATCATTTGTAGGTTCTGAGTCATCTACTGAGGCTGCGCCCCCTTTTCTCATACCTTAGCTAATAACATAGGGAAATCCTCCATCGCATGGTCAAACTGAGTCCAATAGAGGCATGACAGATGCATCAGATTTGGACAGTCTTGCACATAGTGTCTTGGTCCCCCACAGTTATAACAAATGATCTGCCCCCAACCTCTACTAGGCCCCCCTCCACCTCGGCCTCATCCGCACACCGGATACGTGCCTCATGCTCCCCCAGCACCTTGGTTCGGAGGTCGGGTTTCTTCCTACACCCTTTATGCAGGTGTTCTATCCATCATTAATTCGTAACTATGGAATTTTCACTCATCATGACCCACTGATTGACAAAAGTTGCAGAAGAGTTGTTGCAGTGTCTGTACGAACTTCTGCAGTGAATGGCAATTGTTTGTTGCATGTTTTCTAGCTACCTGATGGACAGTGCACCATATAAGGGGTGTTGTACTTGGCCTTGTTGGAGATTCCCACCTTAGAGGTGTTAGTCCCCCTACTGCAACATAATTTTCGAAAACTGGACAGTCATCTTTGTGATGCCCCTAGCTTTTGCACTTCAGGCACCAAACTTCTTCGCACACCTCCAGTAGAGATGTTCTATCTTTCTTCAGACTCTGCATTTCTAAGAAAAGGTTTTGTAATTATGCATGAATTTGCTAAACCCCTAGATTAACATCTTGCATCGGTGTCTCATGCAACCTCATCGTAATTTCCAGGTATTCTGCCCGAGTCCCAATCTTTTGTTGTGATAGCGCAACCCTCAGATGAGGCAGGAGCGGAGACACAAACCATTTGTGGTGCTGCCCATCAGTAAGATTCATGTTAGCCTCGTGGATCATACACTTCAATCTCTGATCTTGATTGAAGGGTGTCTCACTAGGCTTCATCATGATCTCTTTGAATCCCACAATTGATTGTGCTTCAGACTTAGGTCTACTGAATTCCTTATTCAGTGCTGTTTGGATATCTGCCAACACAGACATTGAGTTATCAGTGTAGTACTTAATGTACCACGTTAGTGTGCAATCCTTCAGAGCAATAACCAATTTTGCTTTCTTCATTTGATCATCAGTGATACCCTGAGCTTCCCATACAGCCTTCGCGATGAACCAAAACTGGTTTGGATCTTCATTTCCCATGCCCTTGAACACATGTAGCTTTACTGAGTTCACCATATTGAATGGTGGCAGAGGTGGTGGTGGTGTAGGTGAAGGTGTATGCGACAGAGGTGAAGATGGAGGTGGTGTGCATGGATGGGGTATTCGCAAGAACCCTTGCTTTATCAATTAAACAACTCTTTGCAGAGATGCTTGTACCGCTTCCTCGTCATCACTTAGAGGAGGTTCAATTAGCAGGCTATATTCAGGGCTTGTTTTCCCCTTGTTCCTGAATGTCCTTCTGCTCCATGTATCCCCAAAAATCAAGGTAGCTGCATAACCTACTTTTCACACAAGAGCATCTTAATCTAGGTATTTAATGATTTTAAGTACTTACCTCACGGTTCCTTGAAGAAGTGGCACTCTGCTTCATTGTAACTGACCGAGGTATTAATCGAAAACTCTGTCATGAACCCTCCTATGATATGATTGAGCCAATGATCGACACCGCACATGATCTTATCTTCAAAGGCTTCTAATCTCTGCACTAACTCCGTGGTCTAGAAAATTGGACCATCAAGCCTCCACCTTCCTTGGCCATCTACCAATTTCATGATCCACTCATACAACTTGATTGGGAAGGAACAAAAGAAGATCTCGTGTATCTTTGTGTACAAGTATTTTTCCAACCACTGTTATTTTGTTAATCGCAGACTCTTGTTCTCTTGCGCCATGAATTCGTGGGTATTTCTATCCAACGAGTATTTAATCTCCTTCTTAGTTAGATTCCAGTGATGTGACATCACACATCTCATTATGTAGATCCCGGTCTTGGAAATGAAACCATTTGTTGGCTTGATGGGCCCTGACCCAAGTTTAGCGGTAATTAGCCAAGAAAATCCCTACACTACTGGCCCTTTCAGCATCAATCCACGGAGTGCAGACTAAAGTATCAATTAAAGAAGTATGAGGGGATGTAGGAACCAAGTTTCCACACCCTTAGATAGTTCTGATGTATTTTTATACCCTAACCCTTCCTTTGCACAGATCGATAAGTCTTTTAGGGCTTATCAACGTACTTCTCTTATTCGGCTTCAAGACCTTTGTGAAGGTCTGCGATCGTACGTCGCAGACCCTAAATAGGTAATTCAAACGCTTACACACCTTTGTAATTACTCTTACTTTTGTGTCTACCTAGATTAGCTTAAGTATTGATTAATTTCAACATGCATTATGATTATCTTCGCATAAACAAATATTCTTACATGCATTCATATGACAAAGTAAAATACATAGATTCACGCATCAATACAACATTAAACCATAAACCCAGTATTTAACATAACATAACCACATATATTCATAATAGAAGTAAAATATCTCATACATAGATATCTCTAGAATAATTCTCTTTATTGATGATTCAGATCTCCAGTACATACTCTAACTTCCCTGCACACATAGCTGCAGGGGTCCACGCACTCAGCTGCAGACTTCTACCCTGGGCCTCTGTGCGCTCAGTTGCAAATTCTCTTCCTACGCTAAGACTCTTCACTCTTAGCCTTCATAGATTCATTACATCAATCAATTGCCAAAAAACTTACTTAAGCATTGAACTACCTTAGACTCTTTTAAGGCTCCGTTTTTATACATTTCCATGGTTTGTGGACCAAGGGTGGATCTCATCAAGCCAACACAAGCTACCTAAACTAAGGGCGGAAACCATTTTTGACTATTTACATCTTTCCACTCCGCAACCACAAAATGTGGAGACTTTACATTATTTATACAAAACTTGGGCCTTTAGCCCCAAAACTTGGGCATTTAACCCCAAAATTGACCCTAGGGGACCCATTCCCAACACATGAAGAAGAGGAAGAAATGCAACATGATATATCAAAATTGCAAGACCAAATGCAACAAATCTTTCTCTCGCAAAAAGTAACGAAAAATGAATTGGAAGCCATGATGAATGTTAAGATAGATGGTATAAAAACGAACATGGTATTTTTGAATGATGGTTTAAAATTAGACATGGAAGCAGTAATGAATGTCAAGATAGAAGGATTGAAAGAAGGTTTGGCAAAGATGCTAGAAGAAATGCGTCCCATTGGTGACAAGGCAATCCATGAAAATCATGATGAAGACAAAAGAAATATCAGTCATGATTTTAGAGACTCCCATGTGGGGTTTTAGAACCACAACATTCCAAAGATAGATATGAGGAAGTTCTATGGCAAGGATCCGGTAACTTGGATAATATAGATGGAGCAATATTTTGATCTACAGGATGTACAACCCTCACAAAAGGTACATATTTCATCTTTATATTTAGAACCCAATTAGTTTGTATGTATAGGTGGTTTTGTTCTCGTAAACCACTTGTCACATGGTAAATTTTTATGGAAGAAATGATAGCACATTATGAATATACAAAGAGCAAAACTTCTTTAGCCAATTGATAAATCTCAAACAAAAGGGTTCAATAGCGGAGCACATTGAAGACTTCCAAAAATTGAATATTAGGGAAACCAATATTCTAGAGTAGCATAGGATTGATGTCTTCATAGGGACTTTAAAATATAGCATCCAACGTGAGGTTCACCTTTGAGAACCTAATTCCTTGGAGAAAGCATTCAGGGTGGCAAGAAAAGTTGAAAGCAAAATTATGGCAAAAAGGAAGGCTACCAATCACAACGATAAAGATGGAAGTGTTACTAGTCCTAGCCTTCCACAACCTACAAGGTTGAAAACACAAAAATTGGAGGAAAAAAGAGCAAAAGGGGTTTTTTAATAGTTGTGATAGAAAATACACTAAAGGTCATAAGTGTGCTGAGAAGAAATTATTCTACATAGATTGTGAAGAGGAGGAAGAAAAGGAACAAGAAACATCAAAAGAGGAGGATATACACTAGGAATCAACCCCATAGAAAGAAGAAATGATTCTAACCATATCTTGTAATGCATTGGTAGGAATTATCACTCCTAAAACTCTCAATATAGAAGGACACATCAAGAAGAAAAAGGTAATAGTGTTGATTGATTCGGGTAGTACCCATAATTTTATTTGTTGTAAGATAGCAAAGGAATCAAATTTATTTCTATATCCAGCACCAGAGTGTCAAGTGATTGTTGCAAATGGAGGAACCATAAATTTCTCTGGAAAGTGCCATAATATCAAGCTATCTATGGGAGAATATGTATTGAATGGTCCAATTCTTTCCATTCCAATGGGTGGTATTGATGTTGTATTAAGAGTCCAATGGTTACAATATTTGGGTATGATAACTTTTAATTTTCAAGAAATTTTCATGAATTTTTTTGGGAAGGAAAGGGAGTTGAATTAAGGGGTATCGCAGGGAAACCAGGAAAGATAATCAGCTCAAATTTCATGACAAAGGTTATAAAGAAATAGAAATGAGGCATAATTACAAGATTATGTTATCTATAGGTTCAAACATTGAAATAATCTATTTATCCAGACCTCCAAAAAGTCTTGGACAATCATTCCAAGGTATTTGAGACTCCCAAAGGCCTCCCACCTATTCATGATTATGATCATACTATTAATTTTATTCCAGGAATTATTCCTCCAAACATTAGGCCTTACAAATATCCCTCTGCCCGAAAGAGTGAAATTGAATGTATGGTTACAAAAATGTTAGAGGCAGGTATAATTCAACCTAGTCAAAGTTCTTTCTATGGTCTAGTAGTATTGGCACATAAGAAGGATGGATCATGGCGCATGTGTCCAGATTATAGGGAGATATCCAAGCTCACTATTAAAGATAAATTTCCCATTCCTATCATTGATGAATTATTGGATGACTTACATGGAGCAATTTACTTCACCAAGTTGGATCTTCATTCAGGTATCATCAAATAAGAATGAAGACTGAAGACGTTATGAAAACAACATTTAGAACTCATGAAGGTCATTATGAATTTCTGGCCATGCCTTTTTGCCTTACCAATGCACCTTCTACATTTCAAGGTTTGATGTATTCCATTTTCAGATCCTTCCTTATAAAATGTGTGTTAGAACTTTTTGATGATATACTAACCTACAACAAGCCTTGGAAGAATCATGTTGACCATGTTGACAGGGTGCTCAAGCTATTAGAGGAGAAACAATTATATGGAAAAAACTCCAAATGTGTCTTTGGAGTACAAGAGGTGTAATATTTGGGTCATATTGTATCTCATGAGGGTGTTAAGGTAGACCCTAACAAAATTAAATCCATTAAGGAATAGAAAATCCCCACATCCATAAAGCATATGCGAGGATTTCTTGGGTTGACAGGGTATTATCGCAAGTTTATTAAGAATTATGGGAGAATAGCGACACCTCTACAAACATCACTAAAGAAAGATGCATTTTATTGGACTCCAGAAGCAACTAAGGCCTTTGAGCATCTTAAAGAGGAAATGTGCCAAGTATCAGTCTTAGCTACATCAAACTTCACAAAAACCTTTACTATGGAATGTGATGCCACAGGAAATGGAATTGGTGTTGTTTTAATGCAAGAAGGAAGACCCATTTATTCTGAAAGTCGTCCAATCAAAGGAAACTATTTACACAAAGCTATTTATGAGAAGGAAATGTTGGCAATACTACATGCACTTAAGAAATGAAGACCTTACCTAATGGGAAGGCACTTCAAGGTAAAAACAGATCATGATAATATTAAATACTTTTTAGAACAAAGATTGTCTTCAGAGGAACAACAAAAATGGGTCACACAGATGTTGGGTTATGACTTTGAAATCATCTACAAAAAATGGAAGAAAAATGTTGTTGCATATGCACTCTTAAGAAAGGATGAGGATGTGGAAGAATTTCTTTGTGTCATTTCTATTATCCAACCATATTGGATAACCGAAGCGAGGGATGAATGGAAGAATGATGAAGAATTGTGGGCACTCATTCAAAAGTTGCAGCAAGATCATAGTAGATCTGAAACATTTAGCTGGAAAAATGATGCATTATGGTACAAAGATCGCTTATACCTTTGTAAGAATTCCCAACTCAAACAAAATATTCTTTTGGAATTATAGACATCTCCCTTAGGAGGGCACTCAGGATTTTTAAAAACTTACCACGGGATTAAGAAGGATTTTTTTTGGGATGGCCTTGAATCAGATATTCAAAAGTTTGTGGTGGAATTTTTGGTTTGCCAACAATATAAAGTTGAGACAATTAAGAATCCGGGTCTGTTACAACCTTTATCCATTCCAATTCAATGTTGGGAGGAGGTTTCAATCGATTTTATCATACGTTTAACCAAGTCCGAAGGAAAGAGTCTCATCATGATGGTAGTTGATAGACTTACCAACTACGCACACTTTTGAGCATTATCTTCTATTTAAAGCCAGTACAGTTGCTACTGCATTTATGGAAACAATTCAAAACCTACATGGAAACCCAAAGATTAATGCAAGTGACATAGATCCTATTTTCACTGAAAATTGTTGGACAAAATTATTTTCTTTTCTAGGTACTCAATTAGCTCATAACTCATCTTATCATCCTCAATCAGAGGGGAAAACTGGGATAGTAAACAAAAGTTTGGAATATCTTCGTTGCTTTGTATCTGATAAACAAACACAATAGGTCAAATGGTTACCTCTAGCTGAATGGTGGTATAACACCTCCTTCCACAATGCAACAAAAATGACCCCATTTATGGAACTTTATGGATATCATCCACCATCCATCACATCATGTTTAAGAGAAAATTCTAAGGTTCAAGCAGTGGAAGATCACATAGAGCATCAACAACAAGTTCTCGAACTCTTAAAGGACAACCTCACTTTGTCATAGAATAGAATGAAACAACATGCAGATCAACATCACAATGAAAGAAGTTTTGATGTAGGTGACTCGGTATTTTTACGGTTACAACCATACAAACAAATGTCCCTCAAGCAAGCTAAGAAGGATAATAAATTATCACCAAAGTATTGTGGTCTTTACAAAGCGTTGCAAAAAATTGGTACTATGGCAGACAAATTGGAGCTTCCTACATCTTCCTGAGTGCACCAAGTTTTCCATGTTTCATTCTTAAAGAAGGTTATAGGCGACAAGATCCCAGTTCAAACAATATTTCTACGTGGTGAGGAAGGAAAAATAATATTGGAACTTGAAGCAGTCACGGAAACAAGAACTCAATAGTTACGAAATTGATCAATTTCAAAGTATCTCATCAAGTGGAAGAAATTACCTGTGGAAGATTCCACATGGGAGGATGATAATTTTATACAAAAGCATCCAAAACTACTCAAGAATTGAGGATAGTTCTTTTGTTGGAGAAGGGCATGTTAGGTCCTTACAATACTAGTGTATTCCCTCTTTGTTATTAGTGTATCCCCCTTATTATTATTGTTGTTCCCCATAGAATCCCACTATTCCCTCATTGTTATTAGTGTAGACCCCTTATTGTTATTGTTGTGCCCCATAGAAGCCCACTATTGTTATTGTGGTTCCCATACATTATTATTGTTTATATTGTGACCCCTTAGACTCCTATATATAGAAAGGAGGTTGTGTCATTTGAATCATCCAAGAATTGTTCCTTTGTGCAATGTAAAGGAGATTCCCCCCTCGAAGAGGCTGATTTTGAAGGCGTTGATCTATCTTTTCTTCTATTTTATGAGTTGGTTGCATAAAAATTTCCCATCATAATTTTCATTGATCTGACTTCTTCTTCATAGTTGTAATATCCCTAAGTGTCCCATGTAATCATGGTCCTCATATTGGACCTACGTTATAGGTCACCTATATTACCTTCTTTTTGAAATTTCAAGAAATTTCCTCCTTAATCCAAAAGTATTAGTTCATAGGTGTATTATCCTTCTCAATAGCTTTCTATTATCTATGTTTTCCAAAAGCTGAGTCTCAAGATGGAAGTTATGGTCTCTTAAAGTTTTGGCCTATTTGCCCCAATTTCCCATGTTTTGTCACATCACACTATTTTTTATTTCCTTAGCCATTATTCATTAAAATTTTCAAGTCTAACTCCATGGATGGTTTTTATAGTCTCTTAGCCTTCCATTGACTACTCTAGTGCCCAATTCTAAGTTTTGGTTGTTGAGTTACATCCTTTTGTCCTTCATAATATTTTAGCCACACCTCTTTCACATTAAATCTATTTCATGATTGTAGTATGTCACTAGAAATATTTCTCCAAGCTCTTTTAGTTGAGATGTAAACACTCTTGTACCACTAATACAAGCAATTTTCATAGTACTTCTCTAGCTTAAAACATTGTTTAGGCTCTAAAAAATTCCCTGGAAGTGTATGACCTATCAATTTAGCGAAAATTGAGAACATTTTTCTAAAATTATGCCTGATTATCTCCCTTGGAGCAGTTATACTTTGTTGTAACTATATTTTGTGACTATTTTATAAATATTGGCACCTTCATGCACCTTTTTCTTCCTTGGGAAAATGACTAACTACCTGTACTTTTAGGTATTCTTAGTTCTCCTTGGCCTCAAATTGCCCTGTGTCACCTCCCTCGACACATGGAATGCACGTGGCCTTCCACTTTTCATGTTGTTAGTTCTCATTGGCCTCGAAATGACCACGTGTCACTTCTTTTGACACTTATCATGCATTTGGTCTTCCATTTCACATTCATTAAGGTTGTTTGTCTCTTTTGGGTGCAATTATTAGAATCCCTACAAGTATTTTAATTGATGATTTCATCATGATGTCACATTGACATGGAATGACACATGACCTATCCATGCCAACTTCCATGATAGCATCACCTATTCCAATGTGGCTACTCAGCTCTATTTCAGTTGCTTACCTATCTTATTGTTTCCCAAACAGACATGGGAAACCTCCTTAACCAAAACCACAAATAATGTTGATCTAAATTTAAATAGGAATGCAACAAATTACAGATATAACCATAAATACAGAGATGCAGAAGGAATAACACTTCATTTCATTAATATCAAATACTGAAATATGCTTACAAATAGAATGGAAATAAGACTAGCTTAGGTGATGGTAGCTTATCTATGAGAATAGATATGGCAGATACATGCCACTAAACTATGTTATAATGAGGCTCAAATGCCTATTTATTATTTAGAAACAATGGAAAACCCAAA
The DNA here is from genome assembly GCA_000404065.3 of Pinus taeda. NCBI lineage: Eukaryota > Viridiplantae > Streptophyta > Pinopsida > Pinales > Pinaceae > Pinus > Pinus taeda. The sequence goes on along the minus strand of APFE030820906.1, from coordinate 96,620 downwards.
AAATCCAAAAACCTAACCCTAGGAGATGAAGCGCCTAACTATGGGCCCTACTTATGTAAATTGGTACATCAACTTCCTGGGTTTGTAACTTTGGCATACGACCTCCATTTGACGTGCATATACCTCATTAGAAATATCTATGTGAGGAGTAAAAATTTGAATGACCAACATTGATTAAGGTTCCATCCTGGCCCCATTGTTCCCAAAAAAACATCGTTTTGGGCCTCAAAACGGCTCTTGAAGTTCAAGACCCAAAAAACTACCAAAAATAGTAAATTGTGCTACAAATAAGGAAACTAAAAAACTGAAAGAGACAATGGTGGGGGTCCAAGTGGGATAGGCAGGTGGCCACTAATATCCACCTAGATAATTCCTCCCCCCATAGGAAGCAATGGCTTCTATTGTGTTGATTTCCTCCATGAGATGAGAAAAATTCTGTTGGTTTGAGTTGTTCTGCAATGTCTGATGTATCCAGTAATGGTGGGAAGCATGGTCAAAGGCAATCCACATTGAAGGCTGGGTGCTAGCCAAGGAATGGGGGAATGTTGCGCTCCAATGCATGGTCTCCCACATCTTTAGTAATGGTGTAAGGGCCATATCGGAGTGGTTTGAGCTTCTGATGGGCTCTCGTAAGGCATTCTTTCTACAAATGCAACCAAACTTTGTCGCCCACCTAAAACTTGTGTGACACCCAATGTTGATCATGTCACTGTTTGTACTTGGCATTTTCCACAATGGAGTAGTGATATATCATCCCGATGGGTAGAGGTGCTCTCGGTGTCAGATCAAACGAATGCTTGACTTAACAGTGCAACAGTATCCACCTACTTCTGCTGCATGAAGGAACCCTTCCTGGGGGCCATGGATGTGGCTATGATCTTCCCCTTAATTTGAGAGAGAACCAGAAATAAAATGAATTTCCTAGTCTAGGAGATGATCTTACTACATTTCTTAGCAGAGATCAAAGAGGTGGTAGTAGATGGGGCTACCTCTAGTATCCTGTATAATGAATTACCCAAATAAATAATCACAAAGTGAGGTCTAGACTCATATACAACATGTCACTTCCACAAGTATGGTTGTCCTAATAATACATCATAAAATTCGAGACGAGAAACATCACACAATACCTCATATGTGAAGGGCTTGATGCTGTAGGGAAGGCAACACTATTGGCTGACTTGGAGATCTCGTCCTTGGTGAAGCCACCCAATGTTGTACGACTACAAGTTTTGTATGGTCAGTAGGCCCAACCACTTCATGACCTCTGCTAAAATGAGGTTCTTTTGGCTACCACCATCGACAATGAATTACAGCAGCAAACCCTTCACCCACATATGTGAGGGGAAAATACGCTCCCCCTCCTCTGGATCTTTGGGCTCATTATTCTGGATCTTGGCAGTGGCAATAGTGGCACTGGGCTCCACATCAATAATATACTTCCCTTTGTTATTCCTCTTGTCGGGTTCAGACTTAGGGTCGGAACATTCATATGATTATGAAGCCTTCAACTCGGCCACTAGTGACTTCTTGGCCCAACGCTCACTTGTGTTGTGAGTGGGGCTCTTATGGAACTCACATCACTTTCCTGTGTCCTTCTTTGACTTCATGGTGGTTTTCTTTTCTTGCAACTTTGACGGGTTGTCTTGGGTCACCCCACCCTAGCTTTTTCCTTTTTTCTTCGGATTTTCAAATCCAAATTCTTGCTTCTTTTATTTAAACTTTTGCTCGATCTTGACAACATATTGGTACACGGTGCCAAGTGAGGAGATGTCCATGAACTCCATCTCATCCTAGATGTACCTATTTAGTTAGGCAAGATATTTGAGTACCAAATGCCACTCAGAATCCTTGATACCCAAATTTGTGCGAAGGGTATGAAAAATATTGGTAAACTCTGGCACGTCTTGGTCCCTTCCCTGTCACAACGTGGTCCACTTTATGTATTTATCCTCATAGCTTCTGATAGTGTAGTAGTACTCCTTGATGGCATTCCGGAATGAATTCCAAGTGGGTGCAGCTGAAAATTGTGAGGTCGTACTTTCATCCTTCTGATCCCAGTAGGTTTCCCACCAGTCCTTGATGTGGGGTGTGGCTTTGAGAAATGAAAAAGTGATATTTTCCTTGCTGGAAAAATCATGAAAAAAAAAAATATCCTTCTAGTAGATTTAACCATTTATATACAACATCCGCATCTATCTGACCCTCAAATATGCAAATTTCAAATTAACTTGTACCTTAAGGGGTGTGGTGCTTCTAAAGTAGCTGCTGGAAGTAGATGCATCACGCTTGTGTAGCCACTGAAGGATCTAGGAAAAGTTTTCATCATCGCATTCCTTTTTTGCTCAAGGGCTTCTTCAAGCAAGATTTTGATAGGATCTCCTGCCCCCTCATCTTTCTTTTCATCCACCATGGGAGGCCATCGAGATTTGTGAGGCTGGTCTTGTAAAGGTTCGACCCGTTCAAGCCCTAACTCCTTATATCCTGGCCTCGTTGGGGACATGCAAAGAAAAAACAGAGAAAGAACAGATCGCTCTAATACCACTGATCCAAATTTAAATAGGAATGCAACAAATTATAGATATAACCATAAATATAGAGATGCAGAAGAAATAACACTTCATTTCATTAATATCCAATATTGAAATATGCTTACAAACATAATGAAAATAAGACTAGCTCAGGCGATGGTAGCTTTTCTATGAGAAGAGATGTGGTAGCTACATGCCTTTGAACTATGTTACAATGAGGCTCAAAGGCCTATTTATTATTTAGAAACAATGGAGAACCCTAAACATCCAAAAACCTAACCCTAGGAGATGAAGCGCCAAACTGTGGGCCTTGTTTGGCTAAATTGGTACATTGACTTCCTAGGGTTGTAACTTTGGCATACAATCGTTGTTTGACATGAACAATACCTCGTTGGATCCGAGGACAACAACTTTTGAATGGACAACATTGGTCTACAATCTGTGTTGCCCTCGGTTTTCCAAAAAAATGTTATTTACGGCCTGAAAAAGGCTCTGAAAGTTTAGGACCTGAAAAACTATCAAAAATTGTAAATTGTGCTACAAATAAGGAAATAGAAAAACTGAAAGAGATAATGGTGGGAGTCCAAATGGGATAGGTAGGTGGCACTAGTATCCACCTGGATCAAATGTGAACCCCAACCGCACCTGATGATGGTTTTGAATTCAGGGAAGGTGGGGGGCTAAAATTAATCCCCATCGTTGATCAAGCATGAGTGGTTTGGGAAAAAATAGCAACTCCTCCCCACCCACCCCCCCCCCCCCCCCGCCCACAACCCCCCCCCCCTGCTGCAAAGCATAAACTACAAGGGAGATCCCACAATGATCTATGATGGTCAACCTTTGATCTATAATAGTTAGTGGGGATCAAAATTTTCGTCACCCCCACCATAAAACTTCAACCACAAGGGAGGCCTCATAGTTGATCTTGGTCATCGGATCTAGCATGGTATACTTGCACTTTGACCCCCTTTTTGCTAATTTTTCATAAAATAAAATAAAAAATGGTAAAAAAATTTAGGATTTTCCAAAATTTAACCAAATTCTCCATGGACAACTTTGTAATTTCATCAACTCAGTTGATCCATGGATTGATGTCATTCAGGAAAGGGTTAAAATTGAAAATATTTTGCCCTTGGATTCAATTTCCTCAATTCCACTTTGGAAATTTTAAAAACTCTTGGTAGGCATCCTCTTACTAGTGTTTTGTCAAACACTTCTCCTATAGCCTTTATGCACCATATCTACACATCTCCCATACAAACCCAGTGTTTCATCTTGGGCTCTGATACCACCTATAATTTCCCCTGGCCCACTTTTAACCTATTCCACACTCTGTTGAGTTCTAATTATGGCTTTGATATCTCTGGTAGCCTATAAGCTAAATATTTTCCCTTTCCTGGGAAATTCCCAACTTGATGATATGCATATCTAAATGCACACTTGAATGCACTACTTATGCACATGCATGTTCTACATTATTATCATATAAATAAAAATCACTAAAACATATAAAACATTGTAGTAGAAATAAACTTAGAAGACAAATACTTATATTTTAATTATGCCCAACTCATTGTAGACCTTCAATGTTCCATCTAGCCATAGATGGCAGTATTCATTTTCTTTCAATAATGGGCCATACTTAATTTGGGGCTTTAACTCCATAGAGCATCAACTTACCCAAATCTCAGTACGTGCTCCGTATCATTAATTGGCTAAGGTAACAAATTCAACATCCTACAACTAGCAGGCTCACATCCCCCATCAATGCCAATCTCGGTCAGCTAGGGATGTTTTAGAGTTCTATGGTTTCCAAGAGTTCCACTTCCTTCATAGGTATTCTGAGTACATTTCTATTGACAAGAAGAAATGACCACTTATCAACAAGAGGAGACAACCTAGACTGATGTTCTTTAAGTAGCCCAAGCCATTGGGTGTGCCTTTTCCTCTCAGGTTTAGTGGCCTCATTAGCTAGGTATTTCCTTCCCTTAAAAGAAATAAATTGTTAAATCTCTTCTAAGTGTACTACGTGAATATTTACTGCTAGTTAGGGGTTAACAACTATGTACAAATATACAATTTGTATAATCACCAGAAGAAAACTCTAACTTGTGGAAAGAGATGAGTTATAAAGAATTTAAAGAATGATTTAAATTTTAAATAGAAAGAATAATTCTTAATCATAAAATAAAATTGACTTTTAGTGAGAAAATAAATTAAAAAATAAGGAGAAAGATCACAATGTATTCGTTAATTTTTCTAAAAAATTGAAATAAATTTCAACTCGCTTTAATGAATTTTACATTAAAATCATAAAAGAGATAAAATGTAAAAGTACTAAATATACATATATCTTGGCCAAGAGCATGTAAATAATTAAAGGACTAGTTTTACTTTCCCTTTAAATAAAATAATCATTCATTTAATATAAGCTAGATACACTTGCTCATAAAAATGAAAGATAAAAGAACAAGTTAAGAAAGTAAAACAATCATGTTACTAATTTTTTTTGCATCAATATTGTATATGTGGCAATTTTCAATTAATGAAATACATTTCACAAATATAAACGCACATGATATGATAAACAAATTAATCCATTTAAACTATAATCACAATAATTAAGTTGATTTGAAATCCAAACAAACAAAAATAGTCAAAAATGAGCAGATGAATTGCTATTCTAAGCATCAACTCTATGAAACATAGGTAAGTGAGACATTAGTCTAAACTTCAGGACTTCTTGATCCACAATCAAAGAAACCATTGAAATTTAAATAGGTAACAATGAAATATTAAAAATATGGCAACTATGTCTTTATATTAAAAACATTTACTATCAAATCTTACAGCAAATTGTATAAACAAAATTTCAATGTCACCAGGTGAAAACTTCACCTTTTCCATCCCCCACTAACTCAATGTTTGATAATGTATTTCTACAAAAAATATACCTTATAAAATTATCACATTTCAAAAATATACCAACTAAAATTAATAAACCAACTAGCAGTTATTCATACCTTTGAAACAATATGAAAATAGAAAATCGTTGACCCAAACATTAATAATTTGGAAGTAATAAGATTTTGTGGATCAGAAGTGGTAATAATGTTAATACTAGAAAAATAAATTACTACTTGTTTCTCAGCCAACTATAATTTTTGTTTGAGCTTGGTAACTTGTCTATCATGTTGTTTTTCCATGGATTCGCTTTGCAGCCTAATTTGTCTATTCTCTTCTTGCAATTCATGAACTTTGTATTTAAGATAAGGAAATATGATTGTGTATTTCTCTTGTTATAACAAAATCTACAAGCATCTATGAGAGTCCTTTTGATTTTTACAGTCATTATCAAACCCAAATGAAACATTGTTGAATTTGTTGAAGACATTATTATCTTTAACATCTTCAACAGGATAGATTTCTGGCTTTTCCTTTTTAGGTGTATGTTTGTCATGAATATCTATTTAGATAAAGATAGCTATAGTTGAACTCTTTTCATACTTGTTCCTTTTGGCTCGAGATATCTGACGAGCTAAATGTTTACTCCTAACCATAGATGGTTTGGTTGCAATTTTATCATGTTTGATTATTTTGTCTACAAGTTCGTGCTGGTCACAATACATATAAAAATTTGGCTCGGACTTAGAGTTTTCAGACAAAGTGTGATCAAGGTTTTGTTAAAAAAAACCAATTTGAGTCCTTTTACTGAAAACCAAGTCTATAGTCTCTTCATATGTTCTATTTAACATGCTCAATTGATATGGTCGGCTAGGGTTTTCAGGCATAGAACTTTTACAAACCACGAAAGCTTAGGTTTCTAATAATTTTTCATGAAAACCCTCCTCATCATCTTCAATGTTCGATGAGATCTGTTCCCTATCATTTACTAGAGGTTTCAAAAAATTATTTCTACCAAGAAATGCTTCTCAAGAATCCCCTATTTGGGATAAACAAAACTCGACCAAAATCTAAATCAAGCCATAGTGAAACAAACTCCTAACAGGGTTTTTGAAACCTCTTTAGTATAACTTCGACATTTTAGTGATACTTTTGAATAGATAATATGAGACATTTAACTTGTAACCTAGAAAAACCATAAGAAGCTGAAAATGATAGCAGACAAAAAATCATAGAATCCCTCAAAATTAACATAAAATATGATAATCAACACTAGGTCTCTCCATTTGGTTTTCAATAAGTTAACAAGCGTACTTTTCACATTTTAGGATGTTTTCTTGGAGATGATAAATTTGTCCCATGGAATGTTCTTAACAGGGCAATGCTTCGACCAGTTTTATCCTTTAGTAGGCATATGATTAGCTTCAGCTATGAAACCTTCATTTACAGGAATTTCATCATCTCCCCCTCTTGTAACCTTGTCGTTGTAGGTCTGTATAAAGGACTTGGCGACTTCGACATTGTGGCCTTGAAAATCTTGGATAAAATCCCACCAACCTGCTTCTTTGCACATGGCCAAATACTCCTCATAGGCTTCTACCATCTCACCACCAAGGGGTTCAATTCTCACAACCAAGGCCATTAAACAAGACAAGAAAGTGCCAAAGTTTATTCACGGAAAAATGGCAGAGCATTTAGTTAGGTTATGACCAAATGAAAGTCGATAGACCATCATACTAGAGAGTTTTGTTAAATGGTCAAAATGTAGTTTGAATTGGGGTGAAACAATAGTCACTTGCAAAATTAGGTTTTAGGTATTGATAGGTTTGAAATGAAACAGAGGATCGAGTACTAGTGGTAAAGAGTGGAGTAACGAATTGTCTAATATATACAGAGAAAATTTTCCCTCAAAATTATTCAGTCGTGACCATAGGCCAAATGTTGGTCGCACAATGTGCCACAAAAACAAATACTTCCACATAATCGTAATGACCTGTCAAACATTGATTACCATCCCTTTCAAATATGAATGCTCTATAGTATGATATTACTATCAGTTGTTAGGTTCAAAAGTATAGGAGGTCAGTGAAAATCAAACATTGCAATCCCATAAACCACATTCGAATTTTTGTAATCCATTAATCATTAATATTCAATCCTTGGTTTAAAAGGATTGGGATCATATAAACATGAAATTTGAATCTAATAATATGATATGACATATAGTTTAAACCTTATTTTAACTATTACAAGTTACTCAACAAAAAATCAATCCATAATGTGGGTATTGGAATCACAAATAGTGGTGTTTGCAGCCTAAAGGATAAGTAAACAAAAGTGCATTCAAACTTTCAAGGAAACATAGGAACAAACAACAACTCATAAATCGTTGATGATAGCATAATGAATTACAATAAATACTATATTTATTGAAACTAGTAATCATAGAAATAAGCCATGTGGTCAATGTATAGAAACTTGTTACAAATATGTTCCAAGGCACATTCCAATAGCCTTAAAAATTGAATACTTCTACAATTTATTGAAAGATTTAACAATATGAAAGAAGATGAAATTGACTTTCAAAATCAACAAGGAAATAAATTAACTTAGGAATCTAATATAAACAAGGGGGCCCATTTCATTTAGATAAAATGGAAGGGGATTTGTTGGGTAGCCAACACCTTCCAAGCCCTCACACAACCAAGGTATAGGAATCGATAACCTCCAAATAATAGGATCACATTCCCCATAATCCTACACCCAAAGTGGTGCACTCCCTTCTCTACACTTGTAGCCCCTTGGGCTATACCACCACCTTCCAGGGTAGCTTACTTAGCTAGATATGAATTTTTTAGTCTTGTGGCTTCCAAGAGTTGGACCACTTCCCTCATGAGTCTTCCCAGTACCCTTAGAGAATCCCTTTCCATGTTTCTTTATACACTTTCCTTACAACCTACTAGAATGAATGATCATGAATAATCCCCCCTCATAGTTCCAACATGCTCTTTTCATATGCATGTCCTCTTTCTACCACATGGCATTCTCCCAAGCCATTTAATGGACAATGATTATATGCATGGGTTCCTTTTATTTAATTATTATGAAATTATATGAGCCCCTTTTATCATCCATGGAGTTTCATCTCCCTGTACCCTTTATGTATTTTTTATTTGTAGCTATTATATTTTATTAACATGCATGTGTTATCATAATTAAATTTTTGTGCCTTCTCGCTTCAAAACACAGAGAAATATAAAATGTGTGCACATGAGAATACAACCCCCAAAAGACATAACACTCATCCACATGAGAAAAACATATAACACTCATGCACATGGCCACAATGCCCCCCCATAACATATATATAGACATGAACATGGGCACAATCACCCTCAAAAGATGTCATCGGATAACCAACCTATTTGGTATGTTCTATCTCACCATCCTAGTTCTACATATTCATGCTATTTACATTCCAAGGGTCGAGCAAGGGTGTTACAAAAATAAAGCTTCTATATTTCATGGGTCCAATTATACTTTTTGGAAGGTAAGAAAAAGTGATTATTTAATATCTCTTGGTGTTGGCATTCGGATGCCTATTGAAGATGGGAATAAAAATCTAGAAACTCCTCCAGCATATCTAGATGGAGGAAGGGCCTCTACAAACAATGCAAAGGAAAAGAAAGGAATTATGTTTGGTCTTGTTGACTATGAACTTGCATAGCTCATATGTTTTATATCTATCAAGGATATCTAGGATAAGCTCTAGATTAAATACGAAAGAGACACTAAGGTAAGGAAATAACTTCAAACACAGACTGAGATTTGAAAGTATAAATATATTGAACAAAGATGAAAATATTGTAGGATTCTTTCTTAGAGTTGATGAAGTTGTAAAAAACATTTAAGGTCTTGATGAAAAGGTTTATAAAGAATTTTTGTTCATAAAGTATTGAGATTTTTTCCTATGATATTCAATGCCAATATTTTAGCCACTGAGGATATGGACCTAGACACGTTAAATATGGAAAAACTACATAGAATTCTCACAACATATGAGATGAGGATTGGAAAAGAGAGATGCATATTTAAGAAAGGATCCATCCAAGAAATATGAAAATATAGACTCAAGTACAAATTAGGAAGCAATTATCCTTCTAAGTACCCAACTTGAAGAGGCAAAGAGAAGAGAAGAAATTCTTTCATATTACTTGACAGAATGGGAGAGAAATTGTGAGAGGCTTGAAGTAGAGATATTTTTTCTAAGAAAATATCTAGAGTAATCTAGAGCTCCAATGGATCTTAAATTTATATTTGTAAAATGCACTGAAAACATTAATAATATCCTCAGTAAACAAATATCACCAAAAATCAACATAAGTTTGGGTTATGAAGAGCACCATGAGATCTCGAAAGGAGAGTCAAGCACAAAGTCCTTAGAAAAAGGAGATCCCATCGGTTATGCAAATGCGCTCAAAGGAAGGTCCAAAGAAGTAAATAGAGGCACTAATAAAAAGAAGAAACAAATAAATGATACCATTAACTCCACAGTCTATACTTAATGTAAATCAAAGAACTGGCAAGAACGTTAGAAAGGGTTCAACAGAACCACTCCTCCATGAAGGCCATACACTTTTAGGTACCCGAATCTATTTTAAGTCTATTATTTCTCATGTCATAACTTTAGTCATAAGGCTGTAAATTGTAGATCCCATAGATATATCAAAAATGAAAATGTTAAATCTAGTCAATTATTAATGCTTATATCTAGGAATTCTTATACTAACAAAAACAATGCATTTTCTAATCTTTTGGATGAAATTTAACGTTATAACTGTAATAATTTTTGGCACTAGGAAAGTGAATGTAGAAGAATATTCATAAATACCCTTGGGAAAAAATATCCCAAGCATCTTCAACAATAAGAAAACACTAAGAGGCAAAAGAAGAAGCCAGAAAAATATGAAGAATGTGGGATTGCATTGTATGTTCACAATCAAGAAGGTAAATGGTATATTGATAGTGGATTCTCAAATAAAATGATAACGCATAAGAGTAAATTCTTTTCCTTAAAATAATACAAAGGAGGAAGTGTCACTTTTGACAATAATGCACCAACCAGGATAAACGGTAATGGGGTTGTTAGCCTAAATGGAAAGACTAAGTCTCAGAAAAATTTATATGTTGATGGTCTGAAGCACAATATGTTGAGTGTTAGTCAAATGTGTGACCAAGGATATGACCTCACATTTCATTCTAAGGGATGTGAAATTAGTAAGTAGAATATGGGCAAGTGATGGCCATAGAAATTAGAACTCCCAGCAATGTATATGTTTTTTATGGAGCCAAAGAATAGTGATGCATGACTAAAGTGGAAGAAACCTAGTTGCATAGAAGAATGGGGCATATAAATTTCAAAAAATTGTTAAAATTTAGTAATACAAAATAAGTGAGGGTCATTCCAAATATATCAAATCTGAATGAATCCATATGCAAGCCATGTCAATTTAGGAATCACACAAGGGTCAATTCAACACAAAATAATATTCATCATTTAAACCACTAGAGATAGTTCATATAGATGTATATGGTCCTATGAGAATCACGGGGGCTTCACTGAGGGAGAAATACCATACCATCTAGGTTCATATTGGGGGATATTTATTGAGGAAAAAATGACATAATATATTGGGGGATATATAGGGGTAGAGGGTTTTTATATTGGTGGGTATAAAAAATGGAGCCCAAAGATAATGAAAAAATATAAAGGAGTATAAAAAACGTTAATGAAAAAATGGATACATATGATATCTTCTGAAAATAGGGGTTTTTAAATTAGGAAGGTGTATTTCATTTGTATTGGTAGGGGGTTAAATAATGTGATTTTTAGAGGTATTTTCCAATATGTAGTCAAATTAAGGGTATTGTTTAATGTGCCATGAACGCACGTGATATGTCATAGGTTCATTGAGTGAAGCCCCTATGATGAGAATCCAAACCTTAGGAGGAGAAATATATCCATACTCTTTATTGATGATTGTAGAAGGTAAACATGGATCATGCTTCTTAAATAAAAGTTAGAAGCCCTTAGTAGGTTCAAGATATTCAAATCTCAAGTTGAAAATGAAATGGATCTAAATATCAAGTGCTTGAGATCTGATAGGGGAGGAAAGTTTACCCAAGATGACTTCCAGTGAATTACATTAAGAGAATGAAATTATAAGACAATACTCAATAGCCATAAACCCTCAACATAATGGAGTAGTTGAAATAAATAATAAATCATTGCAAGAGATGTCAAGAGCTATGTTGGATGAAGCAAAGGTACTAGACATTTTTGGGTGAGAGGCAATTCAAACAATTGTCTCCATATTAAACATATCTCAACTAATATAAAATAGTGATAACAACCCCTATGAGTTATGGAGAGGTAGACCAGCTTCAGTTAAGCATCTAAGAGTCTTTGGAATAAAGTGATATATCAAGGGGAACAGAGATAATCTAGGAATGTTTGACTCTAGAGATAATGAAGGAATATTTCTTGGTTACTCCAGAAGGAAAAGCTACAAGTGTTACAATAGAATACTAAGAAACATAATGGAAAGTATTTATGTAATGGTATATGAAGCATTTCCCCAAACATCAATGCCACAAATCAATGAAGAATAAGACAAGACAACAAGGGTAGATCTAAAAAAGGAATAATAAGAAGAGAAAGATGAATAAGAAGAAGATATGGCACATAAATATCACAAAAATCCATCAAGGTATATGAAAAAGTCTCATCATGAACATAAAATACTTGGAAATAGAGAATCAAGCTTGGAAATAGAGAATCAAGAGTTCAAACTAGAAGGAAATCAATTAGCACCCCCATACATGCAAGTATAGCACTATTTTTTAGAATATAACCCAAATATTTTGATCAAGCTAATGAAGATAAGCATTGGCTCAAGGCAATGAATGAAGAATTAGATCAGATAAAAAAAACACATGGGAAATTGTACCTAGACCAAAAGGCAAACATGTAATTGGCACCAAGTGGGTCTTTAGAAACAAGCTGAATGAAGATGGACAAGTAGTGAGGAATAAAGCCAGACTAGTCTGCAAAGGGTATGCATAGGTAGAAGGCATTGATTTTGCATTAACTTTTTATCCTATAGCTAGAATGAAAATAATAAGCATGTTCCTAGAATTTGCATGTTTCATAAAGTTAAAAGTATATCAAATGGATGTCAATTCTAGATTTCTAAATGGTGATTTAGAAGAGGAGGTGTACACTGAAAAATTAGAGGGATTTCAACTATATGAAGATGCATATCAGGTATGTAAACTAAAGAAAGAACTATATGGATTAAAATAATATCCAAGATACTAGTATTCAAGGCTTGATAGATATCTACCATAGCAAGGATTCAAAACTGGCATAATAGACTGTGATATTTATATTAAAATTGGTTGGAACAATTTACTAATAATTGTCATATATGTGGAAGATATCATCTTTGGAAGTGATGTGGAACAAATGGGTAATTATTTTGTAGCAAACATGTAAAAGGAGTTTGAGTGTCCATGTTGTAAGTGTTATCATTCTTTCTTGCATTAAAAGATGCTCAATCTGACAAATCTATTTTTATGTCTCAAACCTAATACCCAAAGGGGATATTGAATAAATTTGGCATGGAAGAATGTACAACTATCAACACACATATGGTCATAGGGTGAAAGTTGAGTAAGGATGATGAATCCTCTAATGCAAATAAAAGTATGTGTAGGTCAATGATTGGAATCCATCTATACATAACAACCTCAAGACCTAATATAACACAAGCTATTGGATTGGTTTCCATATTTCTGTCTATTCGGAAGGAGAGCCATGTGAATGTGGTGAAAATAATCTTTAGATATCTAAAGGGAACTATTAACTTGGCATCATGGTTGAGTAAGAAGTAGACCTCCATCTCATTGTCTATAGCTAAATCCAAGTACATAGTAGTAGTTGAATGTTGAACTTAGGTCCTCTAGATGAAATAAACCCTAAAGGATATCAAGCTAGATATGCTCACCCATTCCAATCATGTGTGATAATACTAGTGCTATTAACATTTCCAAGACTCTTGTAATGTACTCAAAGAAAATGCATATTCCTATTCAATATAATTTCTTAAGATACTAGGTAGTTGATGAAATTGTAAGGTGTGAATATATTGCTTCTAAATAACAAATTTCATATATATTCACCAAATATCTTCCTAGACATCCATTTGAGTAACTAAGATAAAGGTTGGGAGGAATATCTCTCTCTTTTCATTAATATTGATAGTATGGGGTATGGAAAATATTCAATAGATGTTAAGATCTTAGAGAGTGAGCTATAGGACAAGAATTATGAAATGGAAAGTTTTTAGAATTTTCGTAATTGATATAATTAGAATTATTCCACTTGGCAAACACAATTGATATCAATAATTGGTGTAAGTTCTCATTAAATGGTACTAGTACTTGGTGTAACTACTTAGTAAATGGTATTAATACTTGTTTTAAGCACTTAGTAAATGGCATCAAACCATTCATTGGTGTCAAAACCTCTAGGAAAAACTTTTTTTATGCTCATTATCAAGGGGAGAGAGAGTTGACAATAAGGAGAAGCATTTGTTCATGGGGGATTAGATGAATAACCATACATGATCGGTTGGTATAAGATATGAATAGTTGGTATTACGGGATGTAACATTAGTATCAATGATTACTTTATATTATTAGTTGAAAACTCAACCACTTGTCATTAATCTCAAGGGGGGAGAGAGTTAACTTGCTTGTTCATTGGAGCTATGAACGACATATAGGGGGAGAGACATCCTATTGGAGTAGAGTTTAAACATTGGTATGGATATTGGTGTAGAGAATTTGATCATTGGTTAAAAAATTGGTTTAGAGAAATGATGAAAAATTTAGCCACTTAGTTGGAGATTGGTTTAGTGTGGGGGGGGGGGGGGGGGATAATTAGTTCAATTCCATAGGAGAGATCAACTACTAGTGTGGTATTCAACCATTGATGCAGAGTCTATAAATTGGTTGTGAAAGAAGTTTGTGTAGAGATTACTTGGTTCAAAGCTTAAAGTGAACATGGATTGGAAAGAAAAAATCAAAGTGCACAAGGGTGCCAAGGGTTATTAGTGCTCCAATGCCAGTGGTTTCCATCAAGGAGAGATTGTTTATAGTGGTGTCATTGATGTCAAGATTAGAAGGTTGATCTAGTTGAATGAGTTGAAGTGGGAGAAGGAAGAAAGAAGATCAAGTTGAAAAGGTTGAGAAGATAATAAGAAAATCAAGTTGCGAAGGTTGAGAAGGATGAGAAGGTCAAGAAGGAAGCAAATAAATCAAGCCAAGAAGGAAACAAGAAAACCAAGCCAAGAAGGAAACAAGAAAACCAAGCCAAGAAGGATGAGAAGGAAAACAATTCCAATTAAACTAAGAAAGCCAAGAAGTCTCAGATGACAAAGACAGTTAGCCCCTAATCATCACTCTTGGTCACAAAGAGCCAACACACTAGCTCATAAGGGCTAAGATATTGACTTGGGAAGTATTAACATTGTTCAAAAGCATAAAGACCCTTTGACTTCATCATATATGGTATCTCAAGCTGACGTGGTAGGCTAAGTGGCAGTGATGACGTGGATGCTCGATGGTAGGATATCTAATGTGGATGCACGAGGTGGAGACATATGACAGGTTGATTTTTCATTTTTTATAAGCTAAGTGAATGTTTTCTAAGTGACATGTGGTAGAAGCACGTCAGCACTTAGACATGTGATAAGTGTTGATTGATTGTAATGGATGATTTGGAAATAATAGTGGTAGGAGATATCGAAAATGATGTCGAAATTGTGGGTCCCATATCAGTTTGTGGCCTACTAGAACATCATAGTGTTGAAATGGAAATGACAATGGACAGATTTCACCAATCCAAAAAGCAAAATGTCAGACCAAGTGGGTCTCATATCAGGACACTGGGTCATTGGAGCACTAGAGTATCAAATGGACTAGGAATATATCAATATGAGGTGTGAATTATTGAAGTAATAGGAAATTACCTATCATATGCAAATGGAAAGGACCATTGATAGTATAAGACCATGGTTTTAGCTCCAGGTCACAGTCTCCAGTCTGATATGTTAAGAAATAGCTCTTAAGAGCTTTAGGTCTCGGTACTTCTATCTTAATACATGGTCTTATTGTGTTTATAAAGTATGGAGTAGAACTGATCTACCAATGCCCGATGTGTTAAAGTCGTCAGTTATAGTGTCTTTTCATGGGGATCATTGAGGCTAGCCCTTAGAGTTATAGGTTCATTGGCTCATCATTTTTATGGGAAAGAATCAAAGTGTAATCACTCGATGTCCAAGATGTTTGGGTAATGGTCATATCCCACAATCACAACCAAGGGAAATTTCTAAAATATTAAAGTGCCCAAGTAAGAAAATGTGTTAAGAATGATCCAAACGGAGAATCGATATTGTGCTCCAAAATATAAATGGAAGAAATAAGTTAAAGGAAGTGTGTTGATTAGAGAATTAGCGAAAAATCGTACACCATTAGAGACCATGAGTGAGAGGATCAAATGCATAAGGAGAGCGTAAGCATGTGGCGAGAACGTATGTGAAGTGAGTGTGAAAACTATGTGAGAGAAGAGGATAACTACTAAATATCATATCCAATAAGAGAAGGGACAAAGAGAATAGACAACGTGTATTGGAATATTTGAGAAACAATAAGTGTTAACAAAGTGTAAGCAGATGGTAATTTTCTGAGATCTAAGGCAGTGAAGAGGGTGCCAAAAAGAGTGAAATGTTGTGCAATATGTTAAATTATTGTAGGTGAACCAAGGAGAGTGACTTGATGTTGAGGAAAATAATAAAGTAGGGAGATCTAAATTAAAGATCGGTGTTTATGAAAGAATTGAAGAAAGTCACTATAGACCCAGTCTGAAAATGTATTGAAACAAAGATCTTAAAGGTAAAATGCATTGGATTATTAGATCCAAATGGGATTGGTGTCTCCTGCAAGTTGGTGCTTGAAAATATGAGAGGGTTGGTGTATCCTACAAGTTTGTGCTTCCAAAAGTGAGGGGATTGGTGTCTCTAGTAAGTTGGTGCCCACAAAGATTATAACGAGGTTGGTGCCTTCATCATTTAAATAATTAAAAGAATTTTTATGGCTCTTTCCTAGATGGATTTCCTTGTATATCTTTCGTTCAATGCTCTTATGTGACTTGTATTATTTTGTGATTGAATGTTTTAAACATTATAAAATTGTGTTATATCAGTTCACCCCCTCAGTATAATTTTTAATCCAATACTTAGGTGTTTTTTCATAGTTACAAACATTCCTATATTTTACCACCATCATATTAAAACCTATAATTTTATCAAAACGGATCTTAAAATCAACCTCTCAATTGAAAAACATCATTAAAACATTTTTATTTTTATTTTTTATTTTTAGACCGAAATTATATAGTTTTGCAACCATGTACTAAAAACTAGTAGTTTTACAAACAAAACCTTTAAATTAATCTTTCAAATTGAAAAGTGTTGTCACTTTTTCTTACAATTAAAAGTACAATTCTTTCTAAAATTTAAACTACAAAATTGGTAAACATTTTTGGGGGCAATCATGTTAAGATTACAAGATTTTTGAAACCATGGACTTAAAAACTCATATCATTGTGAACAAAACTTTCCATCCTCAATTGAAAATGGGTGCTAGAAGTAGCAGTCCTTTTGAGGGAAGGTTAAGATTGCAAGATTTTTAAAACCATTGCCTTAAAATCTCATACCATTGTGAACAAAAATTTAAATCAGCCATAGAATAAAAAATTAATATTATGGTTTGCAGTGTCCTTCTTTAACTAGACTTATTATTATTTGAGTATGTTTATGATGTGTAGATGACTTGACGTGTTTTGGTCAACATGATCATTTGTCTCTATTTGATATCTTGATTATGTATAAATTATGCACATATTAATACCCATTTCTATCATATATTAAGATTGAACGCATACACTGATGATTTTGATTTGATGATTTGTATGCATGGTTTGTATAATTGAATTATTATATTTTTGGAAAACCTATTATAATTTTCCAAGTGTGACCCATAAAATCTACATTTATATGAACTTCGGTGTGAGTTGATTTATATAAATCTAATTTAGGTAAAAAAAACTTGTGTTTCCATGTGGTTATTATATTGCAAACATGCAATTTTGATTTATATTTACTTTTACTTTTGACAATGTTATTTAACATGTGGCTCTATATATGTGAAGGGGCATCCATGAATATTTTCAGTTAAACTTGCATATAGGTAAGGGTTGTATGAAGGGTGGGCATGACATGTGTACTATTGGGAGAGAGGGAGTAGTGATCCTAATCCTAGCTTAATAGCAAAAACCTTCATCTGATGGCATGAATAATTCATGCCTTCACCTAGCAGGCTTCATGTTACCTTGAGGGTATGTCATGTAATCATTCACTCATGATGTTTAGTTTAGTTGACAGATACATAATTAGTGTGGAATCCCTAACATTCAGTGACCATTATTATTTCACCAACCATGAATGGGATGGATTTAACAAGTTCAAGATCATGTTATATTATTTCAACCTTCATGAAAATATGTTTACTTGAAAGATTGGAGTCAACATGACCTTGGTAAATTGGATTTAACAAGTTCAAGATCATGTTATATTATTTCAACCTTCATGAAAATATGTTTACTTGAAATATTGGAGTCAACATGACCTTGGTAAATTGTTAAAAGGGTTGGAATGATCATAACATCATCGTTAGTACTTGTATTAGTTAATATTTACTATTTAAAATAATAGTAAATAAATTATGGTTTATATGCTTAGCATTTATAATCATATTTATAAAAATAAAAATAAATTCATGCGATATTTTCTCATGTAGCTAGGATGAACTCATTATAATTAAATGGAAAACTCAATTTTTTTATTAAAATGCTCGTATCTAATTAAAAAAGTAATGTTGTTTGCAAATACATATGTGAATTAAAATGGGAGGGACGTGAATGAGCTAAAATAAGAAATATATTTGGAAAATGGATGAATGAAAGGGAAGTGAATGAGCAAAATAGGAAACTTAGTTGGAAAATGAATGAAAAATAAATATATTAGTTAATTAAATTAGAAATTATATATGAAGATATTTTTTTGGTGAATAAGAAGTATGACATTTTTATTAAAAGGAATGTTATTTTTAATAATAAAAATATATTCATGAGATAATTTCTCATGTAATTAGGAACCTTAATTGTGAAGAAGTTGATGATGTATTCATCATCATTAAACACTCTCTAGTTGTAGATATTGCTTGGAATAAAGCATTGAGAAATCAATTTAATAGAAAAATGATCTGGATTGGAGTCATCAAGAGTTATTGATTTTGAGGTAATGTTAGCCAAAAGATCAGCACCAACATTTTGTATATGAGGAATAGGAATGATATTAAATGCTAGGAAATTACATATTAGTAGTTTCTAAGGTGATTAGAAATGTAGTGGATAGTACTTTTGACCTATTTTATGATGAATTTTGAGTCTCCGAAAACTTTAGGGTATTGAAAGTTTAAGCTAATTGCTTTCCTTAAGCCTCAAATCAATGCTTCATATTCTATGACATTATTCTTGCACAGAAATTCAAGTCTGCAAGTTAACATAATATTTTATCCATTGAGATTAATCAAGATACAACCTACACCAACACCTTCATTAAACTCGATCCATAAAAAACATCAACCAAATTTGATTATTTACATTTCTATATACAATATTATCTACAGAATGTATATAGAATGAGTTTGAGAAAAGTATTCAAATTCTGAAAAGATAGTCAAAAAAGGAAAAGGGGAATCTTAAGAAAGAAAGTTTCCAAAGAATGAATGAGTACAACAATTTCCGACAATACTATTTGAAAATTTTATTGGCTCATTTACACGATCAGTATTCATGATTGTATGCTTCATATGTTTTTCTCGACCTACCTTAATTTGATTATAACCATGGGTGAGGACAATCTATTGGGAAATATCCAATTCATTTTTTAGACCAATCTTAAGTCAATAGTAGACCCTATGACTCAGGGATACTAGCAAATCACAACATCAATTATTTGAAAAAATTTAGGATGTGATGCTAATCTGATGAGGACATCCTTAAGCTCTCCCAGTACCTTAACTTTTGATGTATTCAATTGAACAATCTATGTAGTTGATTCATGTGGCCTAACATTAATTTTTGAGAAATACTAAATATGGCATAATATTTGAAGAGGCTCTTGAATCAACCAAACAATTGTGAACACTTTTGTTATTAATATCAAAAGCTAATAAAAAATTTGGGGTATGAGAATTGGTTTTTTCACCAATCAAAATATCATCGGCATGATTCATTTTTTCTAGAAGAGGAATTATGTTGAGCTTTAATTTTACCCCAAGTAATAATAGTAGTAGACAGTGTTAGTGTTTGTCAGTCCTACCAGTGACCGGTGATCAAATGTGCTCTTTCAAAGCTTTTGTTAGGGTCTTAGTCAAATTTTTATATTTTCAGGTCAATCCTCAAATAAAAATTTGGTCAATGGTTGGTGTTGGTCTAGGTCACCACTACTCCCTTGATTTGCAAAGTCACCACCCTAAGCATGGTCATGTCATTATTTATTATCTTAAGTCTAAATGTTGGTCTAGGTCATCGTTGTGGTCTTGAAATCATCTATGGTTGAAAATTCCAAAGTTTCATAGAGTAGTTAAGAGTACACCTAGTCTCATAATTTTCTTGTGCCATCCATATCCAATGAGAGTCATGTCATCATTCTTGTCACTATCATGGGAGTTAGTAAATTTAGGGAATAAAGTGTTAAAGTGAAATTGTTCACATTGAAATTTTACCTTCCACTTTAAGTAATATTGTTGCAAGTACTTTTCAGTTACAAGTTACTCTAACAAAGTACGTTTGATATCACCTATCAAATCAAGCCTCAAAGTCTCCAAATTCGATTCTAAAGCCTAAAAAAGCATTCAAAATTCATTTGAAACTTCATTTATACCCTCAAAATCTCTCTCATAATGAAAACACATTTCCCCTAGCCTTCCTTACCCCTACTCACCTCATTACCTAAGTCCTAGAGCTAACCCTAGCCCTCACACTGCATTTTTGGTCATTTTAGGGTTAGGAATGTGCTTAAAATTCCTACCACCTATCCCTACACTCCCTATGTTATTTTTCACTTCCCTAAGCCTGAAAGCACATATAACTACCTCCTAAATCATCCCCTAAGATTTTCCCATGCCCATTCCCCTCATTTCCTTTACTTTCCCACAAGCCCTAGCCTATTGCTACACTTTTGACTCTTTCCTAGGCTAAAACTATTTTTTCCACTTTTGCACCCTTTCCCCTCACCCATTCCCTAGAATTTCACTTCCCTATGCTTCCCAACATCTATCCCTACCCCCCCTAAAATTTCCCAAGAATTTAGGAGCCCCCTAGCCCCTTCATCTCCTTTCATTTCAAAAACTACCCTAAATCCCCTGTTTTCTAGCACTAAACCCCATTTCCCTTTCCTAGTGAGCTAGGGTTACATAATCGATGCAGAGACCAAACCCATGGATAAGAGGAAGTATAAAGGAGCCCATTTCGACACATAGCATCATGTATCCACCATTTCTTAAGAAATTATTCCAAGGGACAAATCGTTTGTTGCACATAGGGACAATTTTTCTTCAAAGTATGTTTCTGACCAAATGGAGATGAATTTGACAAACATGAACGAGATTTATGTAAATAATAGAACCCGGAACAAAAACCTTCTTTATTTTTTACACATGTGTTATGATTTGAGAGAAATTCCCAAAATACAGTTGCTACAGGAGATTTGTTGCACTTCTGGGAGTAGTCTTGGGACAATGCATGTTTCTCAGTCTTAAAGAGGCCATTTTGCATGCTTAAGTACTTTATTGACAAGTAGACATACGAATATTTCCAATGGTACCTTCAAATATGAATTTGGAGATCAGTAAGGCAATCAAAAGTTCGCTAAAATATGGCGCTACATTTTTCCTGTGTTTTTCCTGCACTTCTAGGAGTAGTTTTGGGAAAATGCAATTTTCTCTCTCATGGAGTGTCCAAATGACTTGATTTATGAGTCAAATGATAACTATTTCCAAGGATCCATCAAGATCCAAATTTGGACCTCGGGAAGGCGTCCAAAAGTCACTTCTACCAATTTCACTACTTTTTCTCTTGGCACACTGCGCTTTTGCCTGAATTCACCGCTTTTTCACCTAAAAGCCACTTTCCTCAGTTGACTTAGTCAAGATTCGACCTCCACTGATGTAATTTATCATTTTTTATTTTTTGATGATGTAAAGAGGTGTAAATAGATTATTTAGAGTGAATGTGAAGTAGATACATGCTTGTAAATGTCTTTTATGGTAAAATGTATTAGTATTGCTATTAAGAGGAGAGTTTGTTAACCTCCCTTGTCATTAGGTTATGGTTAGAGATATTTTGGGAACTACTCCACCACTCATGGATTCGACCCCTGAGATAAGGGATATGTTTTTTTGGTCTATATGTATCATTTTCTTAGTCATTTGGAGGGTTGGACATTAGAGGTTGGCACACTTGTAACTTGTACTTCAACTCTTTATTCAAGAAATCAAAGGAGCAGTTGTAACTATTATCTAGGAATTCATGTGTAGTGATTTTGTGATGATGTATTTTCTCTATTTTTTTTCCAAGGAAAAATCATAATTTTATTAATTAAAACAAAATTACATGTTGTAGATGTTATGGCACATTACATAAACAGTATGGTTGTTGATAAAAGATCATGAAAAGAAATAAGAAATAAATGTACATATGGGGGAAAAGTCAAGATTTTCACCCTTTTTTCTTCTCAACCTTTATCCACCCCCCCTGAGTCTCTATTAGAGATATAATTGCTAGCGTTGTGTTAGCCATGGGTTGGGGATTTTCTTTATCAGAATCTAATGTGTCTGATATGTGTTGCCATTTGGATCCACTGATATCCATTCATTCTGGTATCATTAATGTCTAAGACTCTATAGGTTCTTGTGGATTTATGTCTTCCACTTCTGGTTATTTTTTCATCTGATTGGTCTCCCTGGGAATGACATATTCCACATCTTCTTCCTCCTCGTCATCCGAGAGTGGTGGAGGATATTGCCATCCCTTGGCTGGTTTCCCTGTTTTCTTCTTCCTATGAGTGTGTTTTTTGGCTGTTGGACACATGTTTTCTAGGTGTCACATTTTCTGGTAGGTTCTGCATCTGAATGTTATATTTTCATAATCTAAAACCGATATCCAATGCCTCTATCTATGCTTCAGTTGAATTTGATCTGGCAAACCTTTGTTGAGGTCTACTTCCACACATATTCATGCAAAAGTATAGATTCTTTCCTCAAGTCTTTGGGTGTCCATTTTGATTTAACACCTAGTAGTGTTACCAATTCCTGCAAGTACTTGTTGATTCTAGAGATGTATTGGGAGGTTATGCAATCAAACCCAAACATGCATCCTAGAGACAACCATTGTATTTGCATCAAAATATGGGAACCATGGTGTGATGAAGAGTCCTGTAGACCCCCAAAACAAAGGTCCTTCCTGTATTACTAAATCTCTAGCTACTATTGTAGAAAATTTTACTATAAAGAACCCCTTGGAGCAGAGATGTATTTCACATTGCGTACTCCAATTTGTGAAAATCCAATGAAATAGATCAACAGGTTTGGGCCAAAAACAGTTGAATCTACATATTAGTGCTTGCCTTTCATATATAGTGTAGTGCTCATCTGTTTCTGGTTCATCTATGCTGAATTCTAGGGTATAATTCAGTTGTTCCACAATATATGGCCTTGGATCCATACTTGTTTGATTTGGTGTTGCTTCGATTATATTTTTCCCTTGTAGAATGTTTTTGAAGGATATACCTCTAGTTTTTTTCCCCTGTGGAGTTCTTGCATTTTTTGTTTTGTGATTCCCACTTCCTTCACCTCTATAAGGATTTTTGTTGTTGACTACCATTCCACCTCTTATTCTTAGATTTAGAATTATTGTTGACAAAGATGCAATTTTGTAATCCCTGAGGTGCTTTGTATCCTGGAGTACTCTGCCCTCATGTATCAGATTTTGTGAGCTGGTGCGATATCCCACTTGTTGCAAGATAAGATTCTTCAATTTCTTCACAGATTCAGTCCCATTTACCCAGAGTAAATGTGTTTTTCCGGCAGGGGTTTTTACAAAAACTTGGAAACTGTGGGTACTTACTGAAGATCTAGATTTTTCTACTAACTAAGGATATCTTGTCCAGTGATTTGCATTCCCTACGGTGTGGCCGCTGCTTCCCTTAGAGTGATCCTCCTTTCTGGTCTCGGTTCCATCCTCTGTATTCTCAGATTCCCTTTTGTTTCGTATAAACAGAGCCATCGCCATCTCTACCTCATACCCTACTGCTCTTATAACCCAAGAAATGTGGTCTCCCCTCCTTTGCATTTTTGTTGTCTCTAGAAAAAAAAGCCATCTAGAGAAGAACTTGTCAGTATGCACCCAGTAGGGATTAGGCTTCAAAGACAACATGGATGCATCCTGCGTTTGTAACAGTTCTAGATCCACCGACGCTATGTCGAAGGCTTCAAGGTCACTAGTGCAGAATTCATCATTCCAACCAAGGCAATTGAGAAGGCTTGAGATCCACTGAGATCGCGCCGCAAGCAAACCCATGGCCTTCCGATGGTCAATCAAATGGTCGTCCACGGTCCATCCTTCGGCCTTTCTCTGTTCACAGGTTGCTACACCCTAGGCGGTTTCATCCTTGGTTGAAAGAGGGCTTTCTTCATTTCTCGCACCCATCTTGTTCTCCAGGGATTCCTTGGGAACATCTGTGTGTATGAAGAGCACTACTCCCCTTCTTTTTCCTGTTTCCGATCTCCTGCTGCCATGAATCCTAACCATTCTATCTGCAAGAAAACCATAGCCGTTTGGGCGAGACTGATCTATTATTGTTATCTATGTATTTTCTCTATTATAGTTTTATATGAATGATATACATCTCTCCTTTACATACCTTATTTGTTTAATGATTTTCCTTAAAGGTTTAAGCAAAATTATTTTCATGTAAGCTTTGTTTTGATGGGAAAGTCATTTTGTGTAATTTTTCTTCCTAACTAATGAATTCATGGTGCACATGTTCATTAAGAGTTTCTTACTCTTTCAAACCATACACTACACTGAAAAAACCCTAAATCCATCACAAAAGTATTGCTACCTTGATCCTCCATATATTTGTTGTTGTAACCCTTTGATACTTTGACCTAGCTACCTGGTCCCTAATCCAACATCAAAACCCTAAAACTCAAAACCTACTTGAGCCTAGCATATATAGCCTAATATTATTTTACATTCCAGTCAACCTCTTGTTGTGATTTCATAGAGAGAGCCCTCTCTAGCTTGGTAGAGCTAGCTACCAAACAAAAGATTCGTTTGAGGTTACCTCCTTTGATCTCCTTTCTCAGACTTGGGATATTGTGGAGGATAACGGATGATAAATACATTTTAGAAGTGTCATTTAAAGCATTAAGTAATATTTTATTTTTTTGTTGTAACTTACTAACCTCATACAAATATATATTTGGTTTAGTCTTTTTCATGTCTTCAACAATATTATAATCAATAATATTAGATATGATCAAGGTCTTCGAATTTGACCTGTCTTGAGATGACTCTTTCTTTATGAGAATATTTGGAGCATAATTTGTAGGGGTTGATGTACTTGTAGTGGTCCTTTTGTTCCTTGTTGTGACTGTAAGATCTTCTTATTCATCATCTATTAAAGGACCTCCAACATCCCACATACCATTTGCATCTAATGTCTCGACCTCTTCTTCAACTTGTTCTAATTCTTCAATTTCTTCCTCTTCTTTAGAATCTAAGATCTACGTAGCAAGAGAAGTATGTTGATTTCTCTTAAAAAATGGTTGAAAAGGTCTTTTTGAAAAACTCTCCTCTACCACTGACTTTTTTAAATCGAAAAATTCAACCGCCAAGGTTTTAAGGACCTTATACAACCCTTCCATGTCGAAAGCATTATTTTCTTTGTTTTCTTCCTTGAAAGTAACCTTTTTTGTTGGTTGAGAAGAGGGATTTTTTTCTTTGGTAGTAGCTTTTTTAGCTACATTGAACATTTCTTTCTCAATATTCAATGCTTCTTACATGGCTTCTACTAGATTTTTATTGGTTTCTTATTTAACAAACATTGTTGGAGAACTAGGAAAAGCTCCAGTATAAAATTTTAATTTGAACATGATCACATGGCTAAGAAGCATCTTCTATTTTGTTCAAAAATTTATTAAAGCTTTGATTGAAATCATTGATTCCTTTTTTGGGACCCATATTTATATTAGAGAATATAACTACCAATAAATCTAATGATTTATCATCACCAAATTTATTTAAGAACTTATCTTGGAAAGTACACCAATTATTAATTGAATTAGCTAGTAAAGCAAAATACTAAGAGGCAACTCAACCTTCAAAAGTATGAGTAAACAATATGCATATAACATCCTCTTCATGAAAATTCTTTAGAATAATGACTAACATGAAGTTATTAATATGATCTTCCAAAGATTCATTTTTATCAGGGCTAAACATATGAAGCCAACATTTGGGGTGTTTAGGTAAGATATGTTGTAGTCCTGAGATCTTCAGGACTACAATAATTTCCCAATTTCTTTGAGCCATTGGTGGAATAGTAGTTGTAGGGGTAGATACAGAAATAGTAACAATAAAAGTAGATGAACCAGTTGAAACTGTAACAGAGTGTTGACAATGATGGAAATTTTTCAACCAAGGGGGTCTTTGCGATGTGAAGTCTACATGAGATGCCACACTTTTTGTAGTAGGAGACCCATCTAGAGTATCAGCCTGACCATCATAACTTAAAGTTTCTCCTTGGCTACAATGAATAACATAAGAGAGAATGCACATAACCTCTAAAATTAGCAAGAAAGTTGACACTGTGAAACACCAATTGCAATGTATAAAAGGAGACTTTCGCGAGGGTAGAGAGAGGAGTGAGTCTCTAGAAGGAAGTAATAGTAAAAACCTAAAAGAGACAAACGATAACATGAAGAGATTCATTAGTTATCTAGAAAATTAGCTCACATAGAAACAATGAAAATTAAAGCAAATACAACACACATTCAACAAGATAAGCACCAAATCCACCGAAATAGTTCAATTCCCTTAGTACATTTGAACAAAACATATACCACAAACATACAAAGAATAGTCTACATTCATGATACATGCATGAAAATATGTTGGCTCATCAAGCTTCTAATTATGAGTGAAAGATCCAAGTACACAGTTACAATGACAAGCCACTAGCTCCAATAGTGGAACATTAAATCACTTCTTTCTTATCTAAAGAATGATCTTCTCTCCTACGCTAAGCTAGAGAATCCAAGGATAGGTCTCCAAAGGCCAAGCCTCCAAAAACCCTTTGCTTGACTTATGAGGGTGTATTTATAACAAGAGGAATGACCTTTCATATCCCCATGACTCTTGAGCTTCCCTCATGACTCTTAGACTTCTAATGTGACCTTTGGACTTCTATACAACTTTTGGGATTTTGCTAAAGACACTTTTGTCCATATATGACTATCAATTTTCATATCCCTCATATGACTATTGGACTTCCACAAATTACATTTTTTCCTTTCCTTTTGATAATTATATCATTATATCCACAAATGATGTGGAAAGACACATGGACGCACATGACATTATCATGGCACTGGTACAAGTCACAGCTTGACAATGATGATATGGACTCCATGATGAAGTGGCAATGCCAAGTTGTTTCTCTTGTTGCTTTGTTGTAAATCTTCATGTGAGCTTTGTTCAATACTTCATCTTGATGAAATATCTACTTTATTGGTCATCTTCGCCCTCTAAGGGGTCGAATGGTATGGAGTCTTCATGTGGTCTTAATCTTTGGTCTTTTGTCATAAATTGGTGTCCCTTCGTCTTCCCGCTTGATTAGCTCTTTCATGGCCTCATCTTCACAAGTTTCTTTTAGCATAGTTTCCTTATCCTCCTCTCCGAGCATCATCCTTTCATGTCTAGATATAGTACCTAAAAGTGAAATTCACTCTGACAACATGAAATCAGTCTGGAAACCGCCTACTCTAACTCTCTTCATGCATTGCACTAGTTTATCTAGAACAAGGTACTCAACTGAGGAGGAGTTTTAGGGACTACACAGTGTGTAGTTCTAGATGCCGAGAGTGAGGTATTGATGCTTGTGGCAACACAATGCATAGCAATGGAAACTTGAGAACCAATATTATGCAATTGAGGGTCTCAGTGAGGCAGGCTTTAGCCTTGAGACTATGCAATATGTAGTTTTGGAGTGAGAATGGCCAGTGGCTTTTGTCATTGTGTAGTTTAAGGACTTAGGGAGACAAATTGATGACTGAGATGCTGAGAAATTAATGCTAGTATGATTTAGGGTTTGATTCCTCTTTCTTGTTAATTACTTGTATATTTTACTTGTTAATTAGTTTATCTTTCATCAAACAATTACCAAATTATATGTGTACGAATATCACAAGAACAAGCAACATAAGATGTAGGTGCTTAGCCAAGGAAAAACCTTTAGAAGGGGAAAACCTAGTCACAAAGGCTTCCTTTAATAGATTTTAATCAAGGTCAGACACTTCCAGACTTCTTAGACCTAGACAAAGACCTCCTCCAACCACCAAGTCAACCCTTCCCTGCAACATATGGTCCTGAAATATTACTCCAAGTGACAACTTCCTAGCAACTTCAGTCCAGAATTTCAAGCCCCTAGTAGAATAACTTCGACCCCCAGCCTCAAAATTTCATACCTGTAGTAGACACAAATTTTCAGCCCCAACAATTGCTCAGAAAAATTCATACATGTGAGGGAAAGATACCCCAACACTCAATATAGGTCTTCTCAGAAATTTTTTCCTTCTCTAGCTTCTTCCCTCCCTTTTTCTACTTCTATTTCTTGTAGATCGAACTTGTTGAGTGAGTGATTAAAATAGGTAGAATTTCCTCTCCTTATATAACCTTTCTGCTAGGTTTTTTTCCCTAATGTAAGTCGACTTCTTGGTGACAGTACTGACTTGGTGTGGAGGTGACAAATTAATTTTTTGACTCAAAAATAATTATTTTACATGATAGAAAAGCCCTAGAAGGGTCTAATAAAATTTGAAATGACTCTAATGTCTCAAGACAAAACCTAGAAGCCTTGAATGGAGCCTTTGACCTAGAAAACATTGGCCCAAGCATGAAACCCATACTTTAATAAGCTATTTTATTTAATAATAAATTTTATTTTTGACAAGTACAATTATGAAGACTGAAGTTAGTTACATTCTTCAACATTCCCTCTTAAATAGGGATGTATTCATAATTATATACATATAAGAGTACATGGAAGATTTCAAAATGAAATGAACTACAAAGAGTTCTAGCAAATTCAGTGCTTCAGACTAGATACCTTACCAGGGCAATCTATCTAGGTGGGACTAAGGAGACTCGAGCTTTATCCAACTCTCGGTACCATCAAAATTTTAAGCTTTACAACCAACCCAGGGATCTAGGTGCATATCCAAGGTCAATGCTCCATGACCAATGCCATCCTCCCTCTTCAAGATCTAAACATCAACACATAGGTCAGCTAGATGTCCTCCCAAGAATCTTTCCATTAGATTATTCATCTCTTCCTATAAGCTAAATCTATAATATCAACCAACCTGAGCATGTTGCTAAAATATTCGAACTTCTTATTTGAAAGAGACTTCGTCAACATATCAACTACCGATTCATCTGTCGGAATATAATGTAGCTTCACAACCCCATAGTGTACCAAGATCTTAATGTAGTGGTACTTATTTTTTATATGCTTTGTCCTTTCATGGAATATGGAGTCTTCACACATATTGATGTTGCTTTTATTATCACAATTTATCATTGTGGGATCCAAAGGCTTTCCAAACAAATCTAATAAAAGTTTCCTCAACTACACAACTTCCTTTCCTACTTCACCTGTAGCAACATATGCTTTAGCACTACTTAACACAATAGGATCTTGTTTTCTACTCATCCAAGAAACCATTACAGATCCCAAATTGAAACATCCACAGGTAGTGCTTCTTCGATCAGTCTCACTGCCAACCCAATCGGAATTGGTAAAACCTATTAACTTGACTTATTTTCCATCATACTTCAGGTAGTGATGTATAGTGCCATGTATATATCTCAAAATATGCTTGGAATCTATCCAATGGTCATGACGAGGCTCCAATTGAAATTGACTAACAACATTTACATCAAAACATATATCAGGTCTCGTATTTACCAAGTACATTAGAGAACCCACCAACATATGATGGCTAGTAGGATTGATGTGACTAGAGTTAGAGCTTCTTTACTTCTTGAGATTAGTGATCATTTGGATAATCATAGGCTTGGAATCCATCATACCAAATCTCTGCAATATCTTAATTATGTATTTAATTTAACCCAAATATATCTCTCTGGTTTCTGTTATATTTCCAAGCCCGGTTAATAGTTCATAATGCACACATCTTTAATTTTAAATTCGGTTGCCAGTATTTTCTTGCATTCTTGTGTTCTGCACTCGACACCTGTAATAAACAAATCATCCACATATAGTACTATAATGACTGGTTCATTCTTCACCACTTAGATGTAGGTATTTGCATCTACATATGTTTTGATGAACCCAATTCTTAAGATATATGCATCCATTCTTGCATACATTGCCCTAGGAGCCTTCTTCAAGCCATATATGCATTTCTTTTGTCTGCAAACATCTCTATCTTTGTTATTTATTTTGAAACCTTCTGGTTATTCAATGTATACTTTTTCATCAATAGTTCCATTTCTAAATGTTGTTTTGACATCCATTTGATGGATGTTCTGTCCTATAGTAGTAGCTAGTGAAACCAAAGATCTTATAGTAGTATACATGGTAATAGGAGCAAAGTTTTCTTCATAGTCTATGCCTTCCTTTTGTGAGGAACCCCTTGCAACGAATCTAGCTATGTATTTTTTTATGTTTTCATCAATAGAATGTTTGATTTTGTAAATCCATTTTGAGGTGACAACCGATTTGTCACTTGGTCCAAGAACAATTTTCCAAACCTCATTCTTCATGATGGATTCATATTCTTCTTACATCACCCTCTTCCATTCTTCTTGATGAATCGCTTATTCAAATGTAGTTGCTTCATCTTCTATCATTTTTTTCATATATGTTGCATATCCTAAATATCTCTTTGGTATTTTGATTTCTCTAAAAGTTCCTTTAGTAGCTCCATGTCCTTCGACATATTCAAGTGTAGCTTTCAACCAATTTTTCCTCTTCCTTGTTTCAGGAATAATTATAGGTTGAATAGGCTCACTTGGTCCTTCTTCTTCTACTTCTTGGTTTGTAGTTGTCTTATCATGATGCTCTTCTTCTTCAAATAGTGGTATATCTTCGTCATCAAAATCGATTGGAATATCCTTGGATCTTTTGTAGGCATGCTTTTCATCGAATATAACATGCCTTCTCACTTTAATTTGTCTTCCTTCCTTGATGTAGATTCTATATTCTTTTGAAGAAATAATGTAGCCAACAAAGATTCCTTTAATTCTTGTAGAATATAATTTCTCTTGTCCTTTGGAACATGGATGTATATGGGACACCTAAATATTTGAAGATGGTCCACACATGGCTTCTTCCCTGTGAATGCTTCTTCATGTGTCATATTCTCAAGGATTCTATGAGGACTTCTATTTTGTAAATATATTGTTTTCATTATTTCTTCTCCCCATAGAAACCTTGGTATATCTTGATCAAATATCATAGTTCGTATACATTCTTCAATTCTTCTACTTTTCCTTTCTACAACTCCATTTTGTTCAGGATTGTAGGGAACAATTAGCTCACTCTTAATACATGCTTCTTTATAATATGAAATTAATTCTTTTGAAATGTACTCCCCACCATTGTAATATCTCAAAGTCTTTATCTTTCTTTTAGTTAAGGTCTCCACTTCATAACTAATTTCCTTAAACTTTTCAAATACTTTAGTCTTTGTCTTGAGAAGGTAGAAATTTTTCAAATACTTTAGTCTTTGTCTTGAGAAGGTAGAGAAATATCTTTCTAGAATGATCATCAATGAAGGTCACGAAATAAATATGGCCTCTAAGATATATGTTAGAGAATGGCCCACACACATCAGAATGTATGAGTTCTAATATTTATTTATACCTTTTTTCACTACTTGTAAAAGGTTCCGTTGTATTCTTTCCCAAATCACGTCCCTTACATACTCCTTCGCGGTCTTCCTTGATGTTGGGGATGCCATTTACCATTTGACTCAAAGAGGGTATTATATTTTAATGAATATTCCCATATCTTCTATGCCATAATTAGATAGGATTTATCTCCATGTGAACTAGGGCTTGAGGAGATGGTGTTATAACTCTATATAACCTTCCTTCACAAATTCCAATAACTTTTTCTTTATCAATTCTTGAATCCTTTTCCCAAACAAAAATTTTACCATCAACAAAGGTAACCCTATCTTCTTTATCTTCTAAACAAGAAATTGAAGGTAAATTATTTTTCAAAACCAAAATATAGAGTATATTGTTGAGGTGTAACTTTGCTCCATTTTCTAGATTAAATGATGTATATCCAAGGTCCTTGACTACATAATTGTTTTTTTCTCCTCCACTACATGAGATGATGGTTCCTTTGATATAGTATAAAATTTTCCACTTTCTCCCGTCATATGTCACAATTCTCTTATATCAATGATCCATGCATTGTCATCATCAAGAGTACCTGTAAGTGCAACCAAGAATCCTTCACTATTGACTTTCTTAAATAGTTTGTAGATGATCCTTCCAATCCAACTTCTTGAAATTATTATGATATTGGATCCCATATTAAATAAACTTTCCATAGAGGTTGTAACCTTTTCTTCCAAGCCAACAAAGTAATCTCCAACCGTCTTCGACCTTAGCTCTAATACCATGTTGAGAAATCAATGCTAGTAGGATTTAGGGTTTGATTCCTCTTTCTTGATAATTACTTGTGAATTATGTTTCCTTATTTTACTTCTTAATTAGTTTATATTTCATCAACAAATTACAAAATTATATGTGTATAAATATCACAATAACAAGAGACACAAGATGCCAAGGAAAAATTCATATAAGAGGAAAACCTAGTCACAAACTCTTTCTTCAATAGATTCATATCAAGATGAGACACTTCCAGAATTCTTAGACCTGGATAAAGACCTCCTCCAACCACAAATTTAACCCTTCCCTGCAATAGATGATCTTGACAAAATAATCCAAGTGACAGCTTCCCAACAGCAGCTTCAGTCCATAATTTCATCCCCCAAGCAGTAGAACTTCAACCCCCAGCTTCAAAATATTTTACCAATAATAGACACAGATTTTTTGCCCCAAAAACTACCGAGGAAAAATCGCATGTGTGAGAGAAAGATAGCCCAAAACTCAATGTATGTCTTCTGAGCAAACTTTTCCCTTCTCCAGCTTCTTCACTCTCTTTTTATGCTTCTCTTTCTTGTAGATTGAACTTGTTGAGTGACTCAGTGAAATAGGTTGAATTGCCTCTCCTTATATAGCCTTTCTGCTAGGTCAAATTGCACTCATGTAGGCTGAATTCTTTGGGGCAGGGCCAACCTAGTGTGGAGGTGACAAATTAAATTTTTGACTCAAAAAAAATTATTTTCACATGATATAAAAGCCCAAGAAGGGTCTAATAAAAATTTCTATGACTCTAATGACTCAAGACAAAAGCTAGAAGCCATCAATGGAGGCTTTGACCTAGAAAGAATTGATCCAAGCATGAACCCATGCCTTAATAAGTCATTTTATTTAATAATAAATTTTATTTTTGACAATTAAAATTATGAAGACTAAAGCTAGTTACATTCTTCAACATGAGACTACGCATTGTGCAGCAAGAGATGGCTTGGGAGGTAGGACTATGTAGTTTCTAAGGGAAGAGAGGCAATCCTTTAGCACTATGACTGCCAATGTGTAGTCCTTGGAGTCAGGAACTTCACATTTGTAGTCCCAAGAGGAAGGGATGAATGCTTGAGGCTTTCCACAGTGCAATACACAGTTCAAGGAGGCTGAGTGAGTCTAAGTTGATTTAGCAAGAAGTTTTCAGGAATTTGACTGAGTGTGGGATCGATAAAGTAGAAGTGAAACCAAGATAAGGATTAAAAATTATCACACACTCATACCCATAGACAACATAACATTAAAGACTCAACACCAATAATCAACATGATCCCATTGTTGTGATGACAAAACAACACTTTCCCCCAAGTGCGACACTTAAGACACACTTTGCGACGTCAGTGACGACACTTGTGCAAAAATTCCGAAGACTTGGGGAATATGTTTAATGCATGTCTTTGTGATAAATAGGATACTAGTGTATAAGAATTCATTAGAACTTCCCTTTAAGAATATACAATTGACTCCCTTCGACTAGGTGCAACACTTGAGATACACTTTACGGTGATAGTGACAACACTAGTATGACAGTGCATGAAATTTTAGGAGTGGATCTAATACATTTCTATATGATAAATAGGACCAATTGAAACCAAATTTTCCCTTTGAAATGGACCATAACTCTACCTTTTGCAATTTTGCAATACTTTCCATGCTAAAAGGCGACACTTACGAAAGTAAGTGAAAAGTGAAAATAACACTTGCAAAAGCTTAAAGAAAGTGGAAGTGACACATTCCAGAGAAAAGATAACATGAAAATGAAAATTTTCAAAGTGAATTCAAGAAAAAATGACAATTTCAAACGTGAAAGTGACACTTGAGAAATCAAAGGTGCGCTAGAGATACAGTTGAGAAAACTCACTGAAATTGCAATCAAAGTGAGGGAGACTATTCATGGAGAGTGTGCACTAATTTTTGATATGTATTGAAAAATACACTATGCTTATGAATTTTTCAATTACTATAACTAGTGATTGAATTAGCCTTACTTCCAAGAGAAGTGCATTGTCTATGTCATCTTGCGTCAAGAGAAGTGGACATGAGAATTATTCAAGAACTGAGCATGCATAAGCAAGTGAATTTGACACTTAGAATATGAGGGAAGACTTAAACACTTAAAACATCATCAATTGACCATAAAGTGACTATGGAATGATCAATCACAAGATCCACAATAGGCTCCAAAATTCAAGTGTACACAAAATTTTGGAGGGTGTTTTTTGCAGTGACAACACTTGGAGACACAGTGGTAGAACTCTAGCTTCTCTGCTTTGGTCTAGCTTTACACATAGAGTGTAGTTTCACTAGAAGTATTTATTCATTATGTGGGTTACTCTGGTTTTCCCACTTCACCTGTATATAGATGTAGTACCTGTCATGCGGAAAGAGTTATGTTTGCGGACAAACCTAACTTCCCTAGGAGTCTAAGACTCTCTAGTGACAAACAAACCAAACAAGAGCAGTCCTTCTCTAAACATACGTTATTCTATGAGAAACCAAGTGTTTTTCGATCTTACCTTAGGTCCAACGCTTGTTGTAGCAGTCCAGCCTTGCTGATCCAGATGAGCTCCTCCTTCACTTTAAGACCTGCATATAGTAACAAAGCAAACGATTACATAACACCTGAATATTTCATAAAACAAAGCATATTCATCACATAGACCAAGGAGTACATGAAATAATTCATTAACAACAAATCATTGAGAAGAATGGACTTATTTGTATTAAGGAAACAAAAAAAGAACCATTACAACCTGAGCCTTGGTGTTGTGCAAGCTCCTCCCAGGGTCCAACAAGAGATTTCCTCTACTTTGACAAGCTCACCCACTCCCAATATGGCAACAAGGAAGGATAGTGATCTCTCCTCACAAGTCAACAATGGAAGTCCTAATTCCAGCAGCATTTACCCTTTAGAATGTTCAGCTTTCAACCTCCCCTCCTTTGGCCCAAGCCCTGTATTTATAGTATTCTAGAGGAAGTTATTCAGTTCCAACATCAATGGGATACTCCCTCTTTTGGATGGGGTAGCTCCTCTCTTGATGGGATAAGTTCCTCTATCATAGGGATGCATGAACCATCTGGAGGCGCTCAATACACGTCAAACACTCTTCTAGAAGGCTCTAGAAGTGACCACAAGTAACTTTTTAAAGATGAAACTCGCGCCTTTTGACCTTTACAGGGGTACGCACCCAACCTTTAGCTTACAGAGCGTACAAGTACGCAGGTACAGTGTGTTTGGAGTGCGTACACGCAGGCAAGGTAGAGAGAACCTGCGTACCCAGAGATAAACATGTTTTTAAGTGACTTTCTCTCTTTTTGAAGTTGACATGAAGAGCAGAGGTATGAGGCTTGACAAGGAGGATAATATGACTATTGATGGAGCCATATTAACTGCAGATAGTCATGGTGACAAATTTCAGTGTAACAGATTGCCCCCTAAAGTACGAAGCCTGTAATAGATAAGGGTGTTAAATCATATAGGAAGGGTGAAGTACTTTATCATTTCGAGGATCATCTTGTGGAAAGCCTGGTCAGAACCTACAATTTTCAACACAAAATACATGCATAAGATCATATCATCGCTGAGGTAGGCATTCCCATACTCAGATCAAAACTTTAACTATTGGACTAACTATTCTGATACAGGAATGATTTCATAATACATC